>JABFQC010007271.1:0-10181 GCA_022817085.1 Psilanteris sp. ZL-2020
CACAAAAATATTTTTCCATCATTAAAAAATGTGCGCAAATTCTTGTATTGTATAAAAAAGCAAATCTTCATACTGCAATAAAAGAAAACACTATTCCGTTACATTAGACTTGAAGAACCCCCTTAATTACTTGGCGCTTTCGGAAAGTAGCAATATTTTTTATTGAAAAAGTCACATTTATTTGGATAGTATTGTATATCCTTAATCAATAGAAATTATTGTTATTTTCCGAAAGAGGAAATTATTGTGAGGAAGATAATGTTCTAAAAACTATTACTAGTTGTTTATCTTTGTCTAACTTATTTGTTTTCGTATCTTTATCTTGTAAAAGTATAGTTGTAAAATTTATTTTGGAATATGACCAACGTCGCCATAAATCTCAAGGTAGTCCTTCAAGCATTTTAACGAAAATTAGTGTATTTTGTAATGTTTTTAGCAATTTACTTATTTATTTTTGATAAATACTTTAGGCCATTTTCTCACTTGTAATTGCATTTCACTCGCCACGTTAATAATATCAATAAAAAAAGATTCCTTTTTAATAAAATACGTTCTTCGAAATATGTAAAAAGATTAACAATAAACAATGGGGCTTATTCAGATACCGAAATCGCAACCGCGGTCGCGAGTTTGTTACTAGTGGAAGTCGCGACTTTAGCTATTACTTCTAGTAACAAAATCGCGACCGCGGTTGTAGTTTCGGTGTCTTCTTCTTCTTCTTTCTTTACAATGGCACGAAACAAAAAGTTCATATGGCCAAAACTTAGTTTCGGTGCAGCGTTACCAAAAGTGTTGTACTATTTGGGTATCCGTCTTTGTCTTACTCACAGTCTTTTCATATAAAGCGTTGTACCATCGTTGTACAATAGTACAACGTGTGGTAACGCTGTTTCGGTGTCTGAAAAAAGGTCGTTTTTGTTTTCGAACAATAAACCCTATTGCCTTGAACACAATGAAAGGAA
Organism: Psilanteris sp. ZL-2020; assembly: GCA_022817085.1. Lineage (NCBI taxonomy): Eukaryota > Metazoa > Arthropoda > Insecta > Hymenoptera > Scelionidae > Psilanteris > Psilanteris sp. ZL-2020. The sequence goes on from JABFQC010007271.1 coordinate 963, forward strand.
TAAGGAAATAAGAAAGGAATAACCTATAAGACCAATGTTAACTGACTTGTTATTGGCTATATTCCAAAATAAGCTTTTAGTACTGATTTTATGAGTTCAAAATACGGTAAAAAATAAGTAAGATAAATGTAGAAGTGCTGAAAATAGATTTTGAAATATAGCCATTATAGGTTATTCCTTTGTCTTATTCCTTTCTTCCTTTCATTGTGTTCAGGACATAACCCCATCACTTTAGATTTGAAGAACCCTCTCAAGGGAGTTCTTCAAGTCTAATGTGACGGAATTGTGTTTTCTTTTATTGCATTAAAATTTGCTTTTTTATACAATACGAGAATTTGCGCACATTTTTTAATGATGGGAAAATAATTTATTTGTGTAATAAATATACATTTTTAAATAAAATTCTTGACGTATTTAGTAAACTCGTTTTGTTGTCACCTCGAAAACGAGTTTTCTATTTACTTTTTTAATATTATGTTAAATTGATTTCTGTTACATTAAATAAATTCTATAAAAATGAGAAAATGTGTGTAAACACGAACAATAAACGTATTGAATAAATTAATAAAAATATAACGAAATCTGCAATATCTGTCCAAATCGATTAAAGAACCATCGTAAAGGATTTTTAAAATGGAATATATAGTATACACTGCAGCATTCAATGATTGTTTTATAATAAAACGTATTAAAGCTATATTATGTCCCGTAAAGAACACCTACGTGGAATCGATATAGATTTAACGTGGACCATTAATTTTTGTTACGGAGACTTGATGTAGCTTGAAAGTGGATGAACTTATATTGAGCGTTGAATCTATTTAGAAATATCTGCATGCTGTGTATCGAATCTCTGCGGATTACGGTCATCGATTAAACAAAGATTCGACGTGAATTCGACGCACACAAAAATCAATAATCTTTTGAAAAATTTATGTAAAAGATAAGGGAATTCAACGTTGAATCATTCTGAAAATTTTCAATTAAAATAGTGGAATCATCGGTGATTCCAAGTTGAATTTTTTTCTTTTCTTTTAAAAAAATAAGTGAATCAATAAATTTAATTCCGAAAAAACTTTAATATCAAACTCTTTGTTATAATATAACAGCCGAGATTCGAACCGGCGTCTCATAGTTACGAGTCTGAACTTTAACAGCTGAGCTATCATGACTTGTAGTATTCAATGCCTTAAAAGACATTGAATGTTACCGTGTATACTATATTACGTTGAAGAGTCGCTTAAGGCTATGAATATTATAATTCGTGGTGGATTATAGCAGTAAAAGTTCCGTCTTTAAACTGTGAATCGCCGGTTCGAATCTCGGCTGCTTATATAATATGACAAGTGTTTGTAGCTTGAGTTTTTTATAATAAAATTTATTTATTCTCTTATTTTTTAAAAAGAAAAGAAAAAAAATTCAATTTGAAACATCGATGATTTAACGTTGAATCACTATCTATTACATACATTTTTCAAAAGATTATTGATTTTTGTGTGCGTCGAATTCAAGCCGAATCTTTGTTCAATTGATGACCGTAATCCACGGAGATTCGATACACAGCGTGCGGATATTTCTAAATAGATTCAACGCTGAATATAAGCTCATCCACTTTTAAGCTACATCAATTCCACGTTACAAATGTGGATGATCCACTTTAAATCTACATCGATTCCACGTAGGTGTTCTGTACAGACTATTAGATATTTTATGGAGAATGGACAAATCCACAATACATTTTAAAATATTTTTATTGGGATTCGTTTGTTTTTATTGGATTTTATAGATTTTCGTATGCTGGGGTTTTACAAATAGCGGTGTGTATTATTGTAAAGTTATGAAAAAAATTATGTTATAAATATATAATATACTTTTCGGGTCAGAGGGAGCTTTGAACAAGCTTTAAAGCCATTTGAAATCAATTCACAAATCCAGGATCCCAAAAACACCATAAAGTAACGAATACTGTAATCTATAGCGTGTTCGTTTTCTACAATATTTTAGTTAATAAAGGACGCACTTATCTACAGTAAATTGTCTAGCCTTTATTAATAGAAAATATTGTTAGAAATCGAAAACGCCACTAGAGTTCTAAAATAAATTTTCAGTACTTTTGTCTTTATTTTACAGAAATTCTTTATCATATTTGCATCTCATTAAATTAGTACTGAAATCATATTTTAGAACTGGCACTAGTAATAATCGAATTTATTTTATCGATAGTAACCATATTTTGTGTAACCAATAAGATGCGATTATCGAAACAAAAGATGGCAGCATCGACAGAACGCTCCTGAAAATTGACTTTACAGAGATCTTCGTTAGTCAAACTAGTTCTTTTTCGATACCGGCTTTGAAGGTGCATGTTGTGCAGTTGGTTAGCTGCAAGCAACAGCCACTTACAGCGAACATCACGGTGCTTAAACAATCCGCACACAAACTGTTTTTTTTTTTATTAAACATTCACGCGAAGCGTCTGTTGCCATTGCGGACTCGCATCAACATCAATCTAATTACGTGAAACACCGATTTATTTAAGCGGTGCTCAAGGCGTCTTCATATTCCCGATTTCGAGGTGAGTTCTTTTGAGCGCATGCAAAAATTTTTTGCCTTCATCTCGCATCATCATATACACCGAATTAATAGCTCTAGACATTTTTTTTGCATTTTAATATGTCATATTCTTATTATTTTTTTACTAATATATACTTATTTCTAGATATCTGTATGCATTCATTCTTATTCTTTGTGTAAATAATTGACTTATTCATCGCTCACACCTCGATGGCGCGATCTCTAATATATCGCCATGCTTGCTCGGCCGGGTCCCCTCCCCTTTTGTACGACTCTACGCTTGCCTTTACGCTTGGTTTTAAGATTTTTAGTAGACGCATTCTTTTGTCCTCTAAAGTTTCGTGTAGACTAATTCTGAGAATTAATTTTTTCTGTTTTGACGCTTCAAATTTTACTTTTTTGTTGTGCTCAATTTCCTAAATTTAATCTTCAGAACAATAAAAAAGGGCTTTGGCGGGGCAGTTTTTGATCATCACACGCGACATTTTTAAGACCACGAGGTTTGCTTTCAAAACCGAAAAGGAAGCAATTTTAGGTAGGACACAATAACTTCATCCATTTGTTGTAACTTTGACCTGAATATAATAGATATTTGATAAATATTTTGACTGCATTTGTATAATGAAATGCTTTTTTTATATGGATGTGTATGTGTATATATATATATATATATATATATATAGATGTGTATATGCATGTGTATGAATACATACACATAAAATATTTTTGTTATGTATTTGAAATAGGACATAAATTATTCCATAATTATTAGTTGTAAATATTCTTAATTTTTATTTTTAAAGCTTGTCTTTATTATTTTTTTTATTTTGTTTTAATGATTTTGTTGTACCTCATCTTTAATGCTTCATCCTTTTTACTTACATTTGCATAAAATAAATAAAGAAGTATCAAATAAAATAACCATGTGTTATTAAATTTATTATTATATAAATGTAATATTTATTTTTTTATTTTGGAATAAATCAATGTAATATCTTTTATATTAATATTAAAAGTAATTAACATTGTAGTTATAATTGTTGAAAATTTAGTATTTATAAGAAAAATTAATTGAATGAGTATTTAAATTAGAGGTAAAATAATAATTATTTTAAAAGTTCATTTGTAATATTAAATAGATTTAGAAATGTACATATTAATGCTTTAACAAATTTAAAATTAATAATATAATTTGATTTTTAATCATTTGAAATATTATAGTATATATCTAAATTGTTCTTCATGAATATAATATATATTTTTAAATATTATCAGTTTGAATTGTTTGTAATTTTTGATAAATTAAACAAATTATTTCAAAAGGCATTGTCAATTTCTCTAACAAAGTTAATGATTGTAATTTTATTAGAGTTTAAATAAATGGCTTATTAATATCATTTCTTTAGATTGTTTGAATATCTGTTGATATTTCTAAAAAAACTTGCATTATAGACTCATTCCAGTTATCCTTTGTCTCAATACTACTTTCTCTTTTTTAATTCAATAGACTATTTCTTTAATAAATTCAAAGTTTAATATTTGTTCAATTAACTCCATGTTGTTATTTTTATAGTTAACCTAATTAAATTTTTATAAATAATAATTAAATAATTTGTTTTATTATAATTAAAATAGTAGGTAATTGTTTAAATTAATTCAAAGTTTTTGATTTTTTAATAAAATTCATATAATAATTACATATTTGTAAAAATGTTGTAATCAATTTTTGTTGTTTAATTATTTTACAGGGATAATGAATTAAACCATTATAACAAAGTACACTTTTAATTATAATATGATTATAACTTATATTTATTAAAATTATTAGAAACTAATGATATACTAAAATAGTCATTAACATTAATTTTTATTTTACATTAAATTTAGTTTTATATTTAAGTATTATAATTATTACAATTAATTACAATATTGATATAAAAATGCATTTAGTAATATATTTATCAAAATATTATTAATTTATAATTGTGTGAAGTAGATTATTTTACTGTATAAAAGTTGAAATAGTACTTGTATTCTTGTTTTATTTATGAATATTCTACTAGAATATAAAAACAATTAAAGTTTTGTATACATAATAAAACTTAAAAAATTATATAAAAATATATTAAAATAATGTTACAAAATATATCTTTAAAGAATAACATGTCTTCTTTATATTTCCTTAACTATTATTGTATTCTGAAATTAAGTTTTATCGTATTTAATAAATATAATATATTTCCTTATATTGGTTATTCAAATCATTTATGCTATTCATGTATTTTAATGTTATGTTATAAAATTACATACATGCTTCTATAATTATTCTATTATGTTTTTTAATAATGACAAATTATCGCAAGACAGGTTGATAAGAATTTTACTTCTGATACTGATAATTTATTTTTTAAATATGTATTTGATTTTATTTATGAAATTTGTTATTTAAATTATTGTTATTAATTTCAGAAAAACTGCCTTATTAATTCTAAGCCAATATAACTAAATTATATCACTAATAAGTGATATTCAAGTTATATACAGGCTAAGCTAAATTGTAAAAAAAATATCTAAAAATTATTTACATTTGAGTCGTGCGAAATAAGTTTTCAAAAGGAAATGGTCATGGAGACATCACATTCTCCACAAACTGTTGGTCGTGAATTTGTACGGCAATACTATACACTGCTCAATAAAGCACCAAGCCATCTTCACAGGTATTTATATATATATAAATTAAAATACATTTTGTGAGAAAGTAATAAAGAAATTATAATTTTATATTTATTTATTATTTTCAGATTTTACAACAATTCATCTATATTTATTCATGGTGGAATTGATACCACAAGTCGAGAGTCAATCCCAGCGATTGGTCAATCAGAAATTCATAGTAGAATTGCACAGTTAAAATTCCAAGATTGCCATGCGAAGATTAACCAGGTCGATTCACAAACAACTCTTAATGATGGTGTCGTTGTACAAGTATGTATATAATATATTTAATCATAAATTTTTGTATTTATAATAAATTATATATTACAGTATTATTTTGTTTTATTTTATAAAATTTAATATAATTTGATTACAAATTAATAGGTATCAGGAGAATTATCAAACGCTGGACAGCCAATGAGACGCTTCACTCAAACTTTTGTCTTGGTTTCTCAAGCTAAAAACCGATATTATGTACATAATGACATCTTCCGTTATCAAGATTTTTGCTATCTTGATGATGATGAAGGCGAAGGAAGTGAAGCAATTATTGGGGGAGGTGAGCGAGAATCCGAAGAAGTAACTCGCAATGAAAATGAGGATGAAATTCAAAAAAATCAGAGCCAAGAAATGTCTGCGACAATAACGGCTAGTCAACCTCCATTAATCACTCCCCAGCAAGCTCCCATCTCCCAACAACAAATATTTTATTCTCCTTTGCCTCAACAAACGGTAAGTTATATTGAATTTTATAATTACACATTTATAATTTTTTTCTATTTATTTATGTATTAATAATGTGTGATCATATTTCTTTATTGATTACAAAAGAAATAAAATCTCTTTAACAAAAGAGATTTATTTTTTTGTTTGTTATTTAGTATTGTTATTGTGTTCAGAATTTATTTTTCTATAACAAATTATTATATTACATCATTACAAATATTTTTAATTTCAGTGCCTAATTAAAATTAATTTATTAAAGCACTTATTAATAATAATAATAATAATTACAGTTGTATGTTATTATTATTATTAAATCGACATGACTTATAATGATAAATAAACAAATGTAATAGTTTAAAGAAATATCATTGTATAAATATTTTGCATGATCATACATTTTTAATTACAAAAGTAATATTTATATGAAATGTATATAAAACAGGTACATCCAGTAATTGGCGCTGTAACTATTAATGGAACTGTACATGATGATACCCCGCTTATACCTCAACAACCTCCACAACAACCTCCTCAGCAACCACAACAAACGCAACAACATTCCTACATTTCCGAATCCACTCCACAAGAGCAGTTCAATCAAGAAAATGAGATTGATGCTTCCAATGAACCCACTCAACAGCCCAAAGAAGATGCACAATCTGCTAGTGAGGAGTCACATGAACAACAGGAGGGTGATAATTTTCCTTCGTCCCCTCCAGAAACATGTCAAGCACACTCGCTAACAACCACTACAAATACGAATAGTGGACTAAAAACTTATGCCAATTTGGTTAAATGTCCTCCAAGTTCGACAAGTAGTGCCATTAGCCCTCAAATGCAGAAGTTATCACCAGTAAGGCATTTAAATTTTTTATATTTGGTTGTTTTGATTTTTTTTTCTGAAACATCAAATTAATTATTAACTATAAAACTGCTACATTTTTTAAATTAATTTATTAATATTTAAGTATTCTATGATTACTATTATAATATATATATATTATTATCTTAAAATAAAAATTATATATTAACTAAATTACTGTATCATTTGAATTTATATAATTAAATGAAACATTTCTTGTAATTGTAGTCCTCAATGAGTAATACTCGAATGGATGATAGGTTGCATACTTTGCATACTCAAACTAGTGGGTTAACATTATCAATAGATAATGTGAATACAAGACAACAACAAAATGTCAGATTAAGCGGATCTCAACAGAATCAAAATCTGTATCAGTCATCAATGCGACCTCCTCGTACAGGACAGATGCAGCGAGGTATAATATTCATAATCTAAAATAACAATGAATAAATTATTTATTTTACTATTACAGACATTTTTTATAAACTATAAAAATAATGAATTATAAACTTACCAAATAAATAAATAAAAACCTTAAAAATTATTATAAATACTTTAAAATGATAAATATATTACAAAATGAAACATCTTTCTATCGCGTGACTACTATTATATTTATCTTTTACACGGATTTATATAAAAGTTATTACTAGTAGCAAAACATAAATAATGAAATTGCTTATATTTACTATATAGAAAATGAAAGATTCAAATTTAATTCTGTAAATAAACAGGTTTACTATTAAATGTAATATATTATTTAATGTATGTCATTCATGTTACAAATTCAAAATAAGCTAAATATTTATATATATGTATATATTTATCAAGTGGTCATTATAAGAATGAAAAAATTAGACAACATTTTAAAACGGCCAAAAAATGCCCAAAACAAACAATATATAAACAATTAAGCCGACTAGTGATTTGTTCACGTAATGGTCATTTCCGGATTGTATCCGCAAATTACGGTGCTGGGGCCCCCTGGACTTTGAATTTGTGATTTCGTTAGAGTTTTAAATGGGTAGGGGGGTTGGGGGGGCATAGCTTCTCCGCAACCCTTAATGGAGGTGGCTGATGGCCGCCTGATGCGCTCTGACAAAACAATTTGCATACCTGCAGTTATGGAGCCCTGAATTGGTAGCATCTCAAAATGACCAATTGCAAAGTCCCAAATATGTTATTACCCCAACAGAACAGAAAAGGCTTAAAGTAGAAATATGTAGATTCTACATTTATAAAACGTGGAAATGTAGAATCTACATATTTCTACCTTAAGCCTTTTCTGTTCTGTTGGGGTAGGTTACGTATATAAATGTACATACTGTTTTCAGAATCTTTACATTATACAATGTTTTTATAATATTTTTCATTTAAATATAATAATTATAATATTTACCTTTTCTTTCTATTACAATAACTCGTTTAAATAGTTCCGTTTTATATTTTATGTTAAGGTGAAGAGAAGTATTAATTTTTTTTACAATTTTCATAGATGGCGATCGTCGTAGCAGTCATTCAGGACCTTACAATGATTCGCATCAACTATTTCTTGGCAATCTACCACATGATGCAACAGAAAATGATCTTCGCAAGTTATTTGAAGAACGTGGTTTTATGGTAGCTGAACTTCGTGTTCATAGCAAACAATCGGAAAGAACTAAAGGCCTCCAAGGATCCAACTCTCAAGTAAAAGTACCAAATTATGGCTTTATTACATTTGAAAAATCCAGTGATGCCAATAAAGTTCTTAATCTTCCTGTAAGTTATTTTTATTATCAATTCTTAATATTAATTTTGAATAGGAATATAAATAAATAAACAAACATAATATATGATTAATTTACAGGCGATTTACTTTCCAAATAATGAACATGGACAGAAATTGAATGTTGAAGCGAAAAAACCTAAGCAAAAAGGACAAATGGATGGTGGAAACCGTCCAAATCTTGGAGATGGTAATATGCGTCCCATTGGTCAACAACAACGTGGACCACCAGGTAAAGTGTAACATTTTTCATTTAGATTTAATTAACTAAGTCAATTAACTTAATTAATAAAATAAAAAATATTTGTTTCTGATACATTGTTTTTTTTTTTTTTTTTTTTTTTAATTTAAATAAAATTTTTTAAATTAATATAAAAAATATAATATAAAATATAATTTTAATATTTTAATTAAAAAATAAAAAATATTTATTTTTTTTAAAAAGTAAATTTATATTTATAGGTTTATAATAGTATAAAAAAGACACACATATTCCTTAAAAAATAATTTTTCTTATTTTTTTTTTTTTATAAAAATTACATTTTTAATATCTTATACATTCTTTTTTTTA
>JABFQC010007272.1:0-10180 GCA_022817085.1 Psilanteris sp. ZL-2020
CAATAATAATACATAAATATGTTTGACTATTTCAGTCAAATCATTTATTTGTTCTAATACCAGCTAAACAATTTATCTATTTTAGAAAAACTTTTATCTGTACTAGTCAATTTTTTTTTCCGTGTACAGTTAACTGAAGAATAAAAGGAATTAGAGGAAGATTAACAAACAGTAGATTTAAAATGAACAATTTTTCAGTTCAAATTTATAATATATTGGAATAGTAATTGAAATTCTTGGGGATAAACTGTGAAATGTTTTAGTGTAAAAATGTAATTCGCAAATGTTTTTATCTGCAAATGCATACAATCTATTGAATTCGGGTTTTCTTTTTTAAAAACGGTGTGAACTCATCAATTAATATTTTGATTATTGTTAAATTATTCAGTTTTTATTATTGAATACTTAATGTATATTACATATATTCTATTATAGTGAATATTTTCTAATAGTAATACTATATAGAAAGAAAACGAATATACAATATTTTTTCCGTATTTAATTTATGTTTTAAATAAAATAACTTTTAACTCCGGTGTGTTAAATAATTTTTACCTCTGAAAATGTAACGAAAAGAATATATAGTTTATAAATAGTTCTTATTTCAATGCTTTCATTTAAAAAATTCTTAAATTCTGGACACAAGAATCTTTAATTAACGATTTACTAATTGGAATTTCCTCTTGCCACAAGATTTAAATTCTTAATCTAAGGATATATTTTAAGAGTGTCGAATTTCTGGCAAGTTATATAGGGATCAATAATTTCAGGGTCTCGCCAAACTAGTGTGCTGGGGCCCCCCGATCTGGTAGGTTAGTTTTGTTAGAATTTAAAGGCGGCGGTTGGGGGGCGAAACCCCCTCTCCCCCGCAATAGCCTTCAGAAGGCCCGAGGGAGAGCTTTTCCCCGTTTTTTAGCTCACAATTTGCACGCGCAGTCCTGTATCTACGGCGCCCAGAAGTGGTAGGACCCCGAAACGGATCGTTGCCGAACAAATACATACATATATATATATATTCATCAGAAATGAATATTATCAATTATAGACATTGATTTTTTTATTCAACATAATTTATTCAATTTTTAAATATGTAATTCGTAAAAATTATTATATACATTCAATAAATTATATATATTTAATAACGAAAACACAAAATAAAATTGAAAAAAACAAAATGTATACATATATATTATTCCAGACGGGTTACTTTAAAGCAAGTAAATTATGATGATGTTAATGCAAAGCGTGTATGTTTTGCCGATCATTATTTCCGGTTGACAAACCAAATTTTATGCAACGCGTAATCCTAATAAATAAATGGATCAAAACGCGTTTGAAAGGAAAAAAAAATGCGCCGACTATCATGTTCAATTGAATTCAAGTTTTCACTCGGGTAATTAACGAAACGATTATTGCAACGAAATTTCGATTTTGCAAAAAAAACTCACGAGCGTATACGCGCGCGGACATAAATGTAACGAGGAAATCTCTCGATGACGCTGAAGTTGAACAATTACATGGACGTTATAATTTACTCGATGCTTATCGCAAATAAAAAAAAGCTGCGGTGAAATTGTTATGCGTATAATCTCACGTGTCCTGCATATTCATATTACAATATAATCAGTGTTTTCATCTGAGAAAACGGCACTCTCGGAATAAAGAAAAAGAAACTTCATCGAGGAAGAGAATTATGATTTCGAAAACGTATTAAAACCGGGAAATGCGCGAAAATTGATGAACAACGGTCGGTCGAGGGAGTCGACGAGAGGGGAAAGGTGTTCGCGCAAAATCGACCGAAACGCTATAAATTAATATTATATATATAAATATATATAACGCAAAAAACCGTTGCTCATTTTGGGCCCGCCGGAATAGAGACGCCGATTGGTTAACAATTCGCTCAGCAATAAACATTTTTTTGGACGCGCATGCGCGCAACGATATACCCGACGAGGTCGTAATCATCTTGTTTTCTCTGGTTTTATCCTAACAAAGAGAAAAGTGAAATACGATACAGATAAGGAAGAAGTTGCCGGGCGCCGACGTGAAATTATAAGTGAAATTTAGCCGTCGACGTTTGAGCGATCGAGCAAAAACATTATCGGTTCGACTAATTCCAGCCGAGTTTACAAAAAATCATAAATTCAAATCAGATCCCAGCGCAGTCGGCGCTGCGCCCCTTCCTTGCGCCATCTGAATCGCGAACAGGATCGGATTTAGCATTCGAGGACCCCAACGACTCACTCCGCGAGGGGTTCGCCTCGATGTAAATGATCATTTGAGATTGTTCTCGGTATTAGTTTTCATCTCTTGCGTTGAGTTGCTTGCAAAAGAAATGCGGGTCAATTTTATTAAACTCATTTTTAACAGGGACAAAGTATAGTCGACGAGCGTGTATATATGCACGCGCGTGTATATTCTATTTTATAATAATACGATTTGTATGTTTGTTATTATTATTATTATTATTGTTATTATGGTTTCGTTGATTCGTCAATTTCATCCGAACGGCCTTGAAGAAATTAAATTTATAAAGTGTCTGTTACATAAAAGAAACCATAATATATATATAATATATATATTCTTATCAACGAAGAATACATTTTGTATTGTCATTTGATCTCTGGAAGGAGAATTGAAAAATGTGTAATGGCAAACTTGTTTACGTCCAATTTAATTTATAAATGATAAAATTTATATTGCTCGAATATTAATATTTAATTATTACATCGTTGTAATCGTAAATTAAGTTGATACGTGTTTAGAATAGTGTTCTAAATTAGTCCCGCGTGTAATACAAAAGCGACTGTTTTATTTTAAAATGCAATCAACGTTTTTCATTATATATATATATATGTATACATAAATATGTATTTTTAAAATAGACATAAAATTTCTGCAAGAATAATTGCATTATTATATTAAATTGTTCTAATTAAATGCTACATTATGTTTGTATTTTATTACACTTTCATTATTTCCGGCGCTTTTAATCTAACATTTAAAGGTGAACTTAAAGCACAAAATACTGTGCTCCTTTCAACAGCATACAAATTTTTCTATTATGAATCGCTATAATGCATAGCAAAACCCGTTGTAATATTGTATCGTTTCAGACGGATTGACATAACATTTTAAATGAACATTTTGTATGAACATCAGTTTTCATGATTCGGTATAAAAGAATAAACAGATCTTGTTTCATCTTTATTACCTTCGAATTTATGCATTTAAGTAATAATTGGTTCGAGTTTAAATGACGATTGCGTTTAATTATGAATTGCGTATCTTCTTGTTTATTAACTTATATTTTATTGTTTCTTTTATTTATTTATTACGAATCGGATATGAAACTACGTTTGATACGATGATAATTTCGTATTAAATCTTAAGACTAACGCTATTTTTTTAATTTGAGTGTTTATGCAAATAATTATTATTTACGTATATATAAAAAACTCTGCCCATTGTTATTTCTTTTAATTACAAATATGATGACTTTCCTACACGTGATTCACACATTTCCTAGACACTTTAATGATAATCAATTTATTCGGCTGATTCATATTGTAATTTTTAACGGGGACGCATATTTATGTATTAAGATTGAATTGTGTTTTTACCAAATGTTTGTCAATAGCAATGAAATGTACCAAATTTAATTAAGAATTAATAAAATAATCGTAATGTTTCATAATAAGAAACAATAATAACAAATAAACAAACATATTTTATTGACAAATAAAATTGAAATTAGTTTAATTGTTTAATTTTAAAATGTATATTTCTGCTTAATAAATTACGCCAAGGTAAGACGTTACCAATAAACTGTTCAGTGCAATTATTTACAAATTTTACTATCTCCGCGCGTGCAGCTTTAGAAAGCAACGAAATTGTCCGATCTAATATTTGAACAAAATGCATCGCAACGCGTAGAGGGAAAGAGCTTACTAGTCTTATTATTAATCGGCAGTTTCGAAGGAACCTACTTACATATCGCGCGGCTAAATAAACTAAACACATTTAATCGAATCGCCGCAAAAATTGCACCGCCGCGCTAAAATCGGTACTCCGGCAAAGTTGATTCTGTAAACGAATTATACTTTCTAAACATCATTATTATTATAAGTTAATTTTTGCCACTTCACGTATGCGGAATAAAAAAAGCGCAAAACCATATGTAATCAGTAACACCGCTACACGCCGGAGTATAATAATTCGAGCGCAATCTTGTTCCCCGCTAATTAACCTTTTTCCATACGCGGCCCAGATTCGATCGGATTGCGCGATCCACCCGAACGGCGAAATATAGAGTAGTCTCGCGCTCCCCAAATTGATTTCGCCAGTCCGGCCGAAAAACGGTTCGCGCCGCGACTTTATCAACCAAAACCCCCCGTCAAAACCCAAGCGACGCTGCGCTCAGAGCGCGAGCTATTCTGGCGTAGCGTCCGTCCCTGAACCCGATCATCGAATCTTATTGCGAACACTTGCCCTCGGCAATGTTTCTAGGACACCCGTTATACAAATTAACCGCAGCCTCCCCCCTCTCCGCGCGTATAACAAAAAGAAACTCGAAAATGAAAACTGAAAATTTCGCGTGCGCCAAACGCCACGCGCATCAAAACTGCGCGCGCACCCGAGCGCAAGGGTGCACATGTGTAGGTGTTTTTTGTGTCCTACCCGAAACCCCGGCCGGTGCCCGTCGCCCCCTCGCCCCGTTCTAAGCTCCACCCGACGCGTAGAGTTCAGCGGAATATTCCACGGAGAAGTGTCGCTGTCCTTCTCCCACTAGCGCGCGGTATACGTGCAATCTTGCACGTGACGCTCGCTTGTGTGCGCCACACACATGCGTGCCTCCCCCCACCAGTCGCGCGATCGACTGTTCCCCACTCGACCCCCGCCGCCGCGCCGCCCGCCGAGGGAGCCACCGCTCACTATTACACGGCTACTGTGCATTAGGGATGGGCATTTTCGAACGAGCATCGATGTTTCGAATTATCGCTCAATCGCGCCTTTCGGCTATTGCATTTTTTGTCAAAATGATTGTTGCGTGTTAGTTATTTCCCACCGCCGGTATTATCGACCATCCAATAAATGGCAATGATTCGGCGTTTGTGTACAACGCAGCGGCCGATAAACAAATTTTATATTTACTTAAATTTAATCCGTTGTATAATCATTTTTAATTAACCTAACGTGCATGGTTGTTCAAATTAATTTCGCGTTGACCGTAAAACGTTTGTTTTGATGAAATTAATTCTAAAATGTATAAATGTAATGCGATTCGCTTAACAAACAACAAAGCAATATTGTTGCGCGTAATTGAACGGTTCTTGGAATTTTGAAGATTGGAAATTGTATCCAAATATAAGCTAACATTATACGAAGAAATTAAGAACGATGCCTTTATTGTTGTTGTTGTTGTGATTGTTATGATTGCATTGAATCGCCGCTGGACGTTATTGTTATGATATTATTACAACGAGAGGTAAATATATACTTGCCGGCGGAAGGAAAACTGAAGGAAAACGTTGATTAACAATTCGAAAGCTTATCGAATTAAAAGAATTTTCGAATGCCGATGGAATAAGAATAATGGAAATACATTATAACGCCGAGCGAAAGAAAATTAAGACAAAGGCAGTGATCAACGATTGAGGAATAAGTTGGATACTGCTTTACCAATTATCAAACGGAATACAGAATCGGTAATCATTGAAGGTACTGCTTAACAGACATCCGGCCATAATAACGCTAAAATAATATAAACTGCTCGTTGTTGGAATATACGTTCGTTAAAATAGTTTGCATAAAAAATTGAATAACGTTTCGAAATATTCATCTGCGGGTATTTGAAATTTCAAAAACCTATTCAGCAGTTGGCATTTGCGTCCGAATAAACGATTCGTGTTAATTAACGGAGAAAAATCGAAATGATTGAAATTACATGACTGATAACAAAGCGAGCGGAGTGTCGAGAAACTGTTCGTCGAATTTGTGAAATGTTATTGTTATTTAATTATACACAAAGTGACACCTCGAAAGCATTTCGCCGAAAATAAAAAACAAATACTTCGACAAAATAACCCGACGGATCATCGTCGAGTTGCATTTTGAACTCGACATATGATACGCGTCCCTTCGATGTATCCCTCGACCCTAACGCCCGGGCTGAAACGACGTTACATAGTCGGAAGAGCGCGGATTCGCGTTAGGAACGATTTGGCGTAAATTATTTAACGGCGAGTCGTAATCGGGGTTGAACGAAATGAGTTTGAAAATGGATTTTAATACGAAAGGCGCTGCGCGCGCGCACGGTATTTTTACGGAAGACGTTTTTTCGACGACTCGAGCGTGGAACGTTAAGCGCTTTATTAGTATGCAAATGACGGGGAACATAAAAAAGTGCTGGTCGGAATTAAACGTTTTTAACGCAGCTTAATTATTTCTGCGACTTATTTCCGGTAACGAGCGGGGCTTTTCCGTCAACCATCGGCGCAATTGTTATTCCATTTGAAACAATTCGCGACGAAAATGAATAAAGGGCCGGTCAAATTGAAAACTCGCTCGAGTAACCGTAACCGCGCGCTCGTTTTCTTATTTAACCGCTCGAATATATTCGGCACGCTTCTGCTTCTTTTTGGAACTAACTATAGAACCGAGATCCAAGGACACGACTACGACACGCACATAAAAATATATATATAAATATTCGTTCGCAGTCATTTTTTTCGCGCGAGAAATAAACAGCGACGATTCGTGGAAAAGGGAAAAAAGTCCCTTTCGTTGGACGAACAGCGTCTCGTTAAATCGACGTAGACCTTAACGTCAAATTAACGACGCTTCCACAAAAAAGCAATCGAATAGTTTATTTATTAAGCGGACGGGCTAACGATTCGTAAATAAAACGGATACTCGAAATATAACGACGACGGTGATCGTTTACTTTTCACTCGAATCGAAAATATCGCATCGAACGAGTTGCTTTGTCGCGCGAAACGTGTTTTATTAATTAATCAACGACAAGTTTCTTTTGTCGCGGCGTCCGAATTTGTGCTGATTCAGAGAAACTGTATGTATGTCCGATGATAAACGCACTTTCGCTAATTAAAATAAGAATCGTTGTAAAATAGTTGTTATTGTTGTAGGTTGGCTTTTACTTTAATAACAAGCGGATGGCATGCGAGCCGAGGAAGAAAAAAGCGTTGAGTTTTTAATCCGATCGCGAGCGTCGGACGCGAACCAAAAACAAAGCGATTGTTGTCGTTGATCGAATAATGCGTTCGAACTTACGTTCGGTCGCTGTGGCCAATCGGAATCGATGAATTTCGATACGGGCGCGACGCTTTCAATAACAAAGTTTAATTTTGATTCGCGTATTACGATCCGCAACGTCTTTCATTTTTGATGCTGCACAGTAGCGCTCGTCTGTCTCTCATTATTTATTGGCGAAAAGGAGACGGAGCGAAGCTACTATGTGTTTCTACGGCTCTATAGAGAAAACCCGTTGTTCCGTTATTTTGATGCTCATATAAATGTTATATTTTTGTGGGTATGAGTGCGCTCGTATGTACGATTTATCGTGATATATCATGAAGTATATTCAATTTTATATGCCCGTCGTTATGTATAGTATTTTGTGTGTTAATAAAACTGAATTATTATGATTATAAACTACGGCTATATTAAAGCTGTCAAATGTTTATCGCGATGTAATAAATTTGTTTAGAAATTCAGCATTCATAGAGCCGGCTTTTGATTTGCATTTATTTAGGCGGTACAAAAAGCCAACAACGGCATTTTTCACCAATTAATGCACGCTGTTGCGCGCCGTCCGAATTCACGTCGACTGCGCGCGACGTCGTCTTGCGCGTTCGACCGCGATTTCTTATGCGCGCACGAACCTCGGCGGCGTCAGACGAGCGGAAGAAAGACATCCCCGGCATCGAGCTGCCGAACCAAATCAATTCGTAGTTGAAAAAGAGTGGCGAAGCGCGAGTCGATGATTAAAATGCTCGATCGCCGCGAGTCGTTTGAAAGCGCCGTGATTGCGTCTTTTGATAGTCTACTGATAATCAGTATTAAACCTGCGCTATTAAAAACGCCGTTTCGGCCAGCGACGCGACATCATTTCGGACGAATTAAAAACTGCCACAAAGAAAAGTAACAAGTGGACGCTGAATTAAACATTAATATATCCGCAATACAATAATAAGGTTGGAAATAAAATTGTTTTTAAAACGAAAATGGAAACACAAAACATAAGCGCGCGATACAAACAAAGCGACAATAACGGACTTTTAAGAATTTAACCTTGTTTATATTGCGTGTTTACATTCAGCGTCATTGTTGATTTATAAACATTAAAAGGAAAACGCGAACAAAGGTTGATTTAGATGTGATTCGATCACACCGATCGGCGCAGGGTATCCAATTCTCGGACAACAAAACACGGTTTCGCGATTGGCCGCGTACGGTTCGATCGAAGCGACAAAAAGCGCGAGCGGTCGAAATTCGCGGTCAAAAGGAAAGACTCGGTTTTCCGAGCGTAGGTCAATCGTCCTACGGAACGGTTAATTCGCAGTGTCAAAACGCACGTCGCCATTTTCGTCGTAGCGAATAATAAACTGCCGAGAGCGGTTTTGTGCGCGACCGTCTAAAACGTTTATAATCGTGAAATAACGTTTTTCTGAACCGTGAAAGCACTCCGTTTGCGTTACGATTTGTTCACTTTAAACATCAATGCGAGTGTATAATCACGCTTGTTCCGTGGTTCAAGTGTTTGGAAAAGCCGAGCTCTCGTTACATGACAATCGCATTGTACGCACGTTGGATCAAGGCATCCCGACAATGGAAACGGCGATGACACGAATCTCGATTCTCGGTGCCCGCGTCTAAACCCCGACATTGTTTAATGGCATAAAACAATATTTCATTAGCGTTAAAAACACCGGGATTATTCAATTATAAAACCAAGCCGCGGCTTCTTTCGGAACGACGAGAGAGATGAACGTGAGTGAATGACGACGATGAACCGTAATGAAATAATTTGCAAAGAGGAAGGTCAAAAATGGGGACTTTGTAAAATGGGAATCGCGGTAGGCGCGAAGAGGAACGAAGATCGCGCGCGTTCGAGGCGATCGGATGTCGTCGGCGGACGAGTCGATCGGAGCCGAGTGAAGCCGAACGCGCGAATCCGTCCGAAGGCGTTGTTCGAAACGTCGAAGTCAAATTTATTTATGCAATTACGTTCGCGGGTATTAATTATATATATATAGATATATATACATGGATACCGATCAATTCAATCAGCGGACTTTTATAAGCCATTGTCAGGCCGTAAAAGCGCGACCCTTGATTGACGGTAAAGTCCGAATAAGAACGAAATAAAGGGCGTCATTTATCGAATAATAAGACGTGCTTTTAATCCGCCGTGTTACCGCTTTGCCAAACTGTCGTCGGGTTCAGCAGCGTTAAAAACTCGCTCGTAATGCGTGTCTCATAAAAATGAATGCATTAACGTCGCTTGCCGACGATACTCGTTCGGTTGCGTTATAATGCTGAGCGTATTTTAAACATTTTATATGCGGGATTCATTTTTTTCCGCGGGTCCCGATACACCCGATGAAAGACGTCCATTTACCGTTAACCATTTTTATTTGCACGTTTAACTATGTTTATTGCGATATACATGTATATACATATGCATTTTGAACGCATCGGACTATTTGTGATATCGATAAAGACCTCATTTTAATATATGTATATATATATATACAATAACAACTACAATCTTTATTCGAATTTCCTTATTATTAATATTGTCAATAACGATGAATTCAATTAATATAATGTTAATATTATTCAGAACTGAAATCATTCAAAATCAGTTACTTCGTTGAATTATATATGATTCGTAAAAAGCGAAACTCTTCGTGCAGATATATGTAAACCCGCCGCTTTTTTGCATATAATTTTTCCGACTTTACACAAGAGTACAATATAGGAAACGAATACGTTCGTACATATCCCGTCACTTCTTTGCATTCGACAGTTTAAAAATTCGCAGCAAAGTCTATATTGAAATCTTTCCGTACCTCGATCGACCCGAAGAAAAAGAAACAATATAAACGACAACTGTGTATATATATATATATTTATATATATATATACATCA
>JABFQC010007273.1:0-10180 GCA_022817085.1 Psilanteris sp. ZL-2020
AATTTCTACTTGGGATGTATATATCTTTATATCTTAAAGTTATTATATTATTATGAAGTAATTATAATTTAATTTCATATTGAGTATTGCAAAACACTGCGAAAAAATTTTTTTTCCATATAGTAAATCGACACACAAAATGAAAAAAGTTACCTTAAAAAGGTAAATTTGACAAATTAAGGTGTCACATTCGTTATTCCCGAAGAATATCTTTTTAAAAAATATGTTTGAAAAGATGTGAAATCTGTTAATGAGCCAAAAGTTAAATATAGATATAAAAACATTTATAATTCATATTATTTATTTGTATTATAATTTTTATATTCATTTATATAAATTCGTTTAAATTGTTACTTTCAGTTTAACAAATGAATCGCTTAACGGATAATTTGATAATAATTGATTTCAAATCAATTTGAAAAATGTCAATTTTTGGCAATGCAGTCTGTAATTACAATCAAAATAATCTAATGTCTGCTAAAATGGGATAGTGTCGGACTATATAATTGGCAATATGTAACAAAAATTAATCAATAACTATAACATTTAACATAATGGAATGGAATACAATGTTTGATACATAAATTATTATTATTAATGATTTTTTCACCCGCTACCAGATGGTTTCATCAATGATTTTCGACGCGAATGTTCTTTAATTATTTATAATTCACCAACACCAATTCCAGTCACAACACACATTTACAATGATTTAAAATATATTATACTATGCTGGATGTATACATTTATATTATATATGTACTATATTGTACAATTAAATTTATTTACATATTATTATTATTATACCTGAATATCTGAACTAGGTATTAACTAAGATTATTTTAATTTCCTGCTGTCTTATTGAATAATTTTAATGATTTATTGATCATTACCCATACCCAATTGCGATCCCGTATCAATTTTCTATGTTATCTTTTTTTAATTTTTTCTTTAATTTGTCTATAAATGTTGTGGGTGCTTTAGTGGTTTGCATGGAATTGTGATATTTGCGATAATCATTTAGAATCTTCATACAAGTATATCCTCCTTCTGTCTTTTTGGATGACAGCATATAGCTCCTATAACAATATTCGGACATTCGTTTACATAACGTTAAAGTTTGGTTTGCACCACAAGTACAAATTAAAACATTAAATAGCACAACTTCTTGACCAATAAAATCGCACGAACTGGATCCATAATTCTGCACCGGTTCAATGAATGAATAATCAATTAACGATGTGGCTTCCTTGGGGTTGAATTTATCAAGGTACTTGATTTCCTTGGCTACGACTGAAAAAAGGACAGATATTTATATATTTGTGTGCTTTTTAGTTTCATATTTATTTAATAAAGGTCATAAATGATGATTAATGAAAAGCAAAATATTATTTTATAAAAATCTTTTCCTTTTGTTCGGTGTTAATAAATATTTGCAAGTAAATAAACGGTTTAGCGTATTACACTGAGAAAAAAATGTTTAACAATTTACTTATATAATATATCAAAACTGGACGATACGTGAAAATACAAGAAAAATTACTATATAATGTAGTAAAATTGGCAATGCACATAATAATATATTCAAGTTTATGTAGAAAATTTTAATATATATTGTGTTTTCACGTATCGTCCACTTTATATATATATTATATAGTAAATTGTTAAATATATCTGTTTTCTCAGTGTAAGCATTTGGTTACGTCTAAATTGAATTAACTTTTTGGTTGTCAAGTTAAAAAAATAATAAAGTAAATTTAGACGTTTCTCTCGTTGTCAATAGTTAAGTTTAAACATCAAAAATGATTAAGTAAGCGAAAACAATAATAACATCGTGAATAATTCCCGTATCTTTAAAAAATAATTTTCATTTTTTTTCAAATTTTTATCATAAAAAAATATTATTTGACATGTTGAAAACTACCCAGCATACGGAAATGTATGAATTCCAATAAAAACCAACGAATCCCAATAAAAATATGTTAAAATGTATTGCGGATGTATCCATTTCGCAATAAAATATCTAATAGTATTATAGGATGTTATTCTGCTTTATTGGTTTGAAAACTAACATAGC
This sequence comes from Psilanteris sp. ZL-2020, assembly GCA_022817085.1. Lineage (NCBI taxonomy): Eukaryota > Metazoa > Arthropoda > Insecta > Hymenoptera > Scelionidae > Psilanteris > Psilanteris sp. ZL-2020. Next base: position 2,078 of record JABFQC010007273.1, read on the forward strand.
TGAAAGAAAATCGGATTTTATAGTAAAATATCAATACATTTTTCTAAATCTTATCGTATCATGTTTGTAATCGAATGTTATTGGAATTCTCCAATAACAACACACAATTATTTATCGGAAAGTGTCAAAACAATTTTGACATTCAATTTTTGAACTTCATATTGGATTTTATTGTAAATTATCAATAAATGGTATTTGTTTTTTATTGATTTGATGAAGTGTTTTTAACATGAAACATTGAATTGCAATTTTTTCCAATAACACGTACCATACCAAAATTATACGAGTATTTATCGGACTCTGAAATAAAGTACACTGCAAATGTAAAATGCATTTCCCACATAGAAATTTTCGACTTTACCAGTTGAATTAACGTTGAAATAAGGTTGTTTACTCGACGTCAATATACGTCATTGTACGTTATACAACAAACCCAATATAATCCAATACAAGTTTTTAGTTATCGATTAGTTATTTTTTTTATAGGTTTATAGTTAATTTAATTTTTATTTTTATGTTATAGGTTTTTAGTTATTTATAGATTTCCGTATGCTGGGTAAATTACTTCACGTTTTGAGTAATACTAAAATTCTAATAACGATAACCAGAATATATGGTTATCGTTACAATATCGTACTTAACATCATCATTTCGGTTAAGCCAAACATATATTATGGTAACCAGATCCAAATTCTAGTAACGGTTACAATAAAATATGTTTGCTATAACCAGATTAGTATTAACCAAACAATGGTTTCTCAGTGTATACGTTTCATACACCTTTATAAGTATTTTTAGTGTGAATAATTATAGAATGTTTGAATTAATAATTAAAATTTACCATCATCGTTATAATCATTGCAGTACTTTTTGCACTTGGTATACATTTTGGTGGCATAAACACCCATGCTATGGAATTTATCATAACAGACTCTAATGTAATTTTCGAACATTATAAATTCTCTCAATACCGACTGGCATTCATAAGGATAAGGTTCTGAAAATTGTAGAAAATATGTATAGTATATTAAAATTTTAATGTTGCATAATATTAATATAGAATATAAAATAAAAAATAATATTAAAAGAATTCGGTTAATTTTAAATTTTTAAATTTATTGATTAAATAAAAATAATAACCGTGCATATAAGATTGTATATAAAAGTTTATCTAAAATTTTTGTTTATTAAAGAATGTTACTTCATGTAAAAAATCTTCTATTTTTGTATAGTGTTATTTAAATTGTCAAAAATAATATAAAAAAAACACTATTTATGCAATTTAAATACATTTAGTGACCAATTAAAAAACAGACCAAATTTGATAAATAAAAACGATTTATCATATTTAATAATTCATTTTATTTAACGTTTCGGCAACTTTTTTGTGCCTTCATTAGAAACTATAACAATAATAATATATGAACGAAATTTATTATACATTATATGAAGTTATGTGTAGATAAAGTTTAATAAAATTACAAAATACAAAGAAGTTATGTAGAAATTAGTTTTAAAAATTTGTAGAATTATAAAAGTACTGACCTATTGTTTGTAATAAAGTTGTTTTTAAAGTTTAGAAATATGTTATCATATTTCGCGTAAATTTGTAATGTGATTTGGTCTTGAATGTGTGAAAATGATTTTATGTGTATCAGTCATTGTGTTTGTGTTGATTGAATGTAGATGTGTGAGAAATAGAGTGATGTTTATGGAATGGGTGTGTAGCAGGTTGATGATGTATATTAATAATTTGTGATGTCGTTATACATTTTATTTAATTTTTCAGTGTCAGTTTGTTTATTTAAAGTGTGTTTGTTGATTTTTATATATAACATGTCCGATGTGTTTCTTTTTAGAAAATGTGGTTCATGATCTAAAATGTTTATTTTTTTCCAATTAATATAATGGTTGTTGTTAATTGTGTATGATAACGTTATGTTTTTCAGGTGGAAGTGTGTAATTATTTTTATGTTCTTTTATTCTAGTTCAAGTGCTCTTTTGATTTTTCCAATTTAATTTGTATGACAATCATTACAATTAATTTGGTAGATAACATTATGTTGTCTCATTTTATCTAATTTATTTTTACCTTTAATTATGAAATTGTGATAGTTGTTATTGATTTTATTGACAATATTAATGTTTAGACTTTTTAATTTGAGTTTAAGAAAACTATTGAAATTATAAAAATGTAGTATTAAAAGTTGGTCAGGTTTATTAATGTTATAATTTTTATGAGTGTTATGATTAAGTTTATGTATTCTTTGTTTAATGTATTAATCAATGATAAATATTTAATTGGTTTTTATTAAATTGTTATTTAATTGGTCACTAAATGAAATTTAATTAACACAGACGTAAAGAAACATGTTCTAACTATTTATGCAACTTAACAATTTTTATTAAAACATTTGGGAATAAATTAACCTAATACGACAATCGAAATCTAAAGAACAAATATATAAAACAATATTTTACGTGATAAGAAATTTATTTAAATCATTACCAAATTCATCGTCAGCTGCCTTTATCATATTGTTTTCAGTTTTTATATCCATGATATCCGCTCGAACTACAGAAATATAACAACAATGAATTATTTGTTAACCATTCATTAAGTTTAATCCCCTACAGAAATCAAACTTGTTTAATTATATGTGAAAATTTGTAGCAAAATTTGAGTATGCGTTTCAAAATATTAATGGTTAAATCGTTTTACTAAGATTTTAAAGGGAATCCAGGATTGTCTACCGTAAAAAAATAAAGAATCCAAACATGCTATGATGTACAGACCATATGCGAAACTGCAAAGGTCTAAGAAAAATGCAAAAAACTCGTATTCGGAACATAGAACGGTCGAACTAGGTTGGATAAATATTTACGAAAACAAGATGAGAAAGCTTTTGAAAGGAAAACTCCCTAAGAAGACAATATCGGAAAACCAACCACGGTAGAAAGATACATAATAGTGACGTTACGTATGTCAGTTACTATTTTATCTCTGAGGAACGTTATTAGCGTTACAATGAATTAAGGAGTTACTATGTTAGATTAGTAGATTGGGAAATGCTTAATCCTAATTCCGGAAAAAGTTGAGTTTTGGATATGACCGCGAGATATGGTCTACGTGTTATTTACATCAAGATTCCTTCGTTGTATCTGAAGATATCATTGAAAGAGTCATGGAGGACTTCGTTAACCGTGATTGCTAATAATGACATTTATGATACTTCGGTGGTTCCCACTAGTAACCGCAATACATAAACAGATGCCATCAAGTTGGATGCTGGGGATTTATCCATGAGGATGAAGTAGCACTTTCAACCATAATCGGATATGAAATGAACGTTATGAACCTCAGATATGATTAGAAGAACCTACTTAATGTGCTAAATTTATTAAAGACAACTTGTGCTAAATCTATTGACAATTGGAAATCAACACAGAAAACCATAAAGCAATTTAATGGTGGATATCACAAATTGTAGGATTTAGTAGACAATGTCTTGGGTGTAGATCAAGATCATTAGGGCGTATGGAATATATCACAAAATTTTACACGTTCATGGATTCAAGAATGTCAAAAAAAATAATAAAAACGTCATTAAACGATGCAAAAGCAGAAAATTGCGAACCCTGGTTAACGATGGCTAATGATCCTGATCAAAAGTTTGGATGTAATGCCATTCCCACCAATGGATTTACAAATCATATTGATAAGATAAAACCGTTGTTAATTCCAAACCATCCAGAAAGAACCGTGGAAATCAGGATATTAACTTTAGTAATATATCGTATTTACATCGGAGTAATTACTGAAGGTAATGGATCCCCTCAGAAATAGGAAAGTCCAAAAATTGATAGATTTCCGACTAAAGAGTTCAAGATGGTCAATACTTTCAAAACATGTATTCTATAGGAAACGTTTTTGAAGCTATTGATAACAGTTTTGTTACAGTATTAATTATTGAAAACCATTTGAATAGTTTCATTTAAATGTAAACAAATATTAGCATTAAATTGAATATTAGTATGCAATTTTGAAGTTTGATGTTGATTGAAACTAAAGGCCAGCGAAAAATTGACGTCAGCGAATCGTTCACTATGCATGTTGAGCACAGCTGATAAAACTCTAGAGAATCTGATTCTTTATCAAAGGAGAATTCTCTGTATAGAGGTATATATTCCACTTACTCCATCAGATACCAAATTAGGGTTGATAGTTAATTTAATACTATTTGAGGATAGCATTCACATTTATAAATCTTTTACAACAAACAAATAGTGGTGGCTAAGTGGTTCGTAATGTAGTGCGTATAAATCTGCAATTTTTTCTCATAAAATATATAAAATGAATTATTTTGAACAAATATTATAAAAACAATTCCTTGACTATTTTTTAGTAAATATTTAGTCTGGCAAATGTAAATAAAGTTTGGCAAAAAGCCGAGTCTGTCAATGGCAAATATTAATTTCGATACATACTTTCAAAATGGATCAGATCCAGACTTTAGCTAGAATATTATAGTCAGTTTCAGTTTTATCATATGGGTTAGAGATTTATCCTCTCTTTTCTAAACTATTATAGAGAAATTAACTGGTTCAACATATATTCTTTAGAATTATTATACCGAAATTTAATATACTTGATTCTATTAAAAACCAGTACCATTCCATTTCTGTTAAGTATTTTATATTGATTAATTAATACTTTTTTAAATCTATTTCAGAGATTATAAATTTGTGTATTAGGGAATAATTGTAGGTACTAATAATATGTCGTTAATTCTTACCTAAAACTGTAGCAACACAGGTCAGAATGAAAATTAATTTCATTTTGATTGGACGAATGATAAACTTTAATAAAAAAGATTATGTCACTTCCCGAGTCAAAATTTTAAGCCTCCGTTGAACCTCGAAAAAACGCGGAAATTTGTTTTAATTTCAGTCTTCCTTCAACCTTGAAAAAAGGTTTAAAATTCTGACTCGGGTCGTTATTATAATTCTAGATAAATACAATCAAGTGTTTATTGTTAAATATTTAAAATAAATTGTATACATATAGAACGCTTTGAACGTGTCTTATATATAAATATAATGTTAAGTAATATTTTATATTATTATTTTATTAATTTTGTTTTTATTTATCAAATATTACTTTGGGAATATAACTATCAATTATGAGCCCTACTTAAAAGGAGAAATAGAAAGCAATAGAAAGAAATTAAAAGAATTTCAATCTAATTGCTTTTGGAAACAAATGCAATTAAATCGCTTGACAGTTTAATTTCTTTCTATTGCTTTCTATTTCTCCTTTTTGAAAGGAACTTTAGCAGAATTAATGTAATACAAAATTTAAAGAAATATTAAATAATTATATTAAAAAATTAAAGTTTATTGATTGTAATTAAACTTTCACACAAAAATGTTTAGAAATTATTTTAAATGAATTTAAATTAATGGAATTAAAGAAAAATAAATACATAACAATATTACTTAAACTTATTCTAACAGAAAATATATGTTACTTTATCCTTCAAACATAAAAGAACATAACCTTCTTCCTTTTAAAAATTATTTAAATATTATTATGTGAAAGATTAAATAACTAATTTTAATTATTAAAATGATAACGTTCGTCTTAATAATAAAAATGATAAGAAATGACTTACTAATTTTAAACGTAAAATGTACTGAAAAGTTTAATTTATCACTCTTAATACTTAGTACAATATTTAATGGAATTGTTATAAACCTTTCTAAACCAATGATAAAATCTTAGTAATATATACGCATTTTTATAAATCAGTGATAATAAAAAAGCTATTATTAACCACACAAAAAAGTCTATACAAAAATATTTTATCTACATTTTGTTAATAACAAATTTATGATGAAAAATTAGCATAAATTATACAAAATTATAATTTATTAATTTGTCTTGCAAATATCGTATTTTCTATTGTATGTAATAATGTTTTCTCATTTATATATCACAGAATTATAAATGAAGACATTTTTAATTATGTATAATTATTATATAACTTGTATTATTGTGCAATAACTCTCAGCAAGTCTAAATTCAATAAATTAATAAATAAAATAGTATAAATAAATAAAAACTGAGTAAAAATATATTATAAAAATATTCTAAATTTATATTATAACATTTTTAATGTACGGTTACCTATCCAAGTGATTATCATCGCCAACGCTGCGTCACCATCCGTATAGTAGAAAATTTATAGAGCATTTAATCAGAATCTTATGAGTACTACCTAGTTTTATTTATGTAATATAATAAAAAAATTTACTTTTAATAGTATTTTTAAATAGAATTCAATAAACAATTTTTTAATTCATTATATTTCTTATAGTTCATAATGATTCACTAATGAGTGTAGATTCAGTTTTTAATAATCAAACTAGACTAGTTGAAGTCTTGTTGATGTTGTGTCTAGTTGTGTACTCTCTAAACTTGAATCAGCAAAAACTCACTGATAATCAGCTATAAGTATACCATTACAAATCAGTGAATAAGTTCACAGATTCATACAGTAATATAGTTGCACTACTAAACAGTGAAATAAGTAAACACTTTCTTTATATGTTAACCATGAATTTAAGAGACAAATTGTTATCTAATGTGTTTTTTTTAATTATAAAAAGAATACATTTAATAGGTATTTTTGAAATATTAAGAAAAGGGAAAACTCTTTAGTTATAACTATTCCAGCTTATACGGAACTAATATTAATATATCAGCGTGGAAAAAAAGTCTGATTTTTAATCCGGATTTAGTCTGAAAGAACAGTCTGGCAATAGTATGATTTTCTGTTGGATGACATCTGGATGAGTGATGGATACTATCCGGATAGTGGTTGGATCATAGTCACGATCCAGACTGTTTTTCATTCATGGAAACACTGTTACTATTAATATATTGACTTCAGTATCTTGAGGTCGCATAGACCAAAGTAAAAATTAGACTAGTTTTCGCCTACTCCAAATCATAGAGTCCACGCGTTCAAGTCAACACGGGGGTTCAAATCCCGGAAATTTTTACTATGATAAAATATGTTTAAATTGAAATTTGATTAAATAATAGAAAACAAGATGCCTTCAAAATAATAATAATTATATGCAGTAATTACTCTTTTACTTTTTTAACTATAGTAAAACTGCTAGAATCTAGGATGACAGAGCATGACGTTACTACGTAGTTACTGGATAGTTGTTCTGAGTAGACTCTACTATCTAAAAATGAATGAGTTAAATTTCACTTGTCATTGCATAGTTCTCCAGTGGAGAACTTTGGACTTTAAAAAAGTAAATATTCACTCATAATAAGTAAAATTTAACTTATTCATTTTTAGAGAGTAGTCAAAGTATAGTAAAAATTGACTATTTTCACGCGAAAAATTCGACATAATTTTTACTTGGGCGTCGTATCTTTTATTTAACTTTCCCTTCCGTCATATGCCAATGCTACAGCTCCCACCACACGACCTCGAGTAAATATATTAATTGTAATAATACTACGGAAATAAATTTTTTACTCAAGAAATGTGTAATTTTTGTACGTGACTTTTATTAATCAATAAGTGAAAAGCAAGTTCGCTTATAGAAAAAGTGAAATTGTTACTTATTTATTTTTAAAGAGTGGGGTATATCTATTGGAATATTTGTCAACACTCGCAATATATTATGGCAATATATTATTTTGCGTTGTTATATGGCGTTGAATTCCAACCCTTTTGAGCAAACACGGTGCGTTGTATAAAAACTCCCAAGTTCATAAAGAGAATGGACTAAAAACAACTACCCATGTGGAAATTGCCAAATGGCCCATTACTGGGCCGATATCGGTACCAGAGCTGCCGATACTGGCGATAAGTCGGCAGCCGATACTGGGCCAGTATCGAAATGATAACGCCGCCCGGACTACGGCCCAGACATCAAAAAACGACTGGTTCCCCAAGTAAAAATTTGGCAAGTTTTGTCTAGTTTTGTAAAGGCGCTAAGTAGTCTGAGATTAGGTAAACTAATATAGTGTAAACTTGCAAGTAGCTTTATAGGCGCTAACCAGAGAAACTAAAC
>JABFQC010007274.1:0-10178 GCA_022817085.1 Psilanteris sp. ZL-2020
GGTGTTGAAATTCCAGACGATGGAAAGGTCAATGACTGAAGTTCATCAGAGGTTCTCGTCCGCAGATCGGCAATTCCAGGGTCGTCTTGGACGTCTCAATTATTCTTCTTCGTCGGTGACCATAGGATAATGAACTTCTAGTGGTTGATATTTCTGCTGGTTTTTTTTCCACTCCTTGTTTGACGAAAGCGATGCAGTCTTCGATTGACCGAATTTATCAAATTTCGCATCCATTGAATCGCGTGAATAAAAGATCCGGATTTCAATGATTTATAATGCATAATGTATTTATTGATTGACGCGGTGGTCGAGGACTACGTTGGGATTTAAATTTGAAAGCGCCCGTGGCATGGTGCTTTGTGTGCTTCGAGAGCTTTATGTCGGCGATTTGGCATGGCTTCAATTAAAATGGCCAAAAATTGGCTGATACCAAGACGATTCAAATGGCGCCTTTAATTGAGACGACGCGGACGGGGCTGGGTCGACGAAGGGTCGCGGAATGGTCGCCAAACTGACATCAGCATTGCGGATCCTGGCCCAGGGATTTCGGTTTGACGTATGTTTTCGTTATGCGGGTCATTACATTATCACATAAAGTAACAGTTGCGTCGCGAGGTCAGGGACCTGGGTACCATGGAGACGGCACTTCCGGTTTACATAGTGCTCGGCGCTGTTATTACGCGGATTAGAAACTTTTTCTCTGCATCCTTTAGCGACATCGTGGAAAAGAAGGTTGCGAGGTAATCGAAGAGAATCGACGCGAGCAAAAGTACTCGCGAAACTTTGCGGATGGGAAATTGACGGGCTATGAGAGGATCGGAAGGATAAGAAATAAAAAAAAAAGAAAAAAGAAAAAGAAAAACGAACGCGCACTTATCGGATGGCTGCGAAATGCGTTTTATGTCGAGAGTGAGGCCTCGAAGAAATGCATCATAGAAAATTAATATCTGGTACAGTAGAACCAACGAGGAGGGAAAAGATCGTCGACCTCGCGCCGTATCTAGGTTAGTAGTCGTCGCCGATTCACGCGGAAATTCTTCTTTAAGTAAGCAAGTTTCCTCGTTGAGGTGATTCGCCTCTTCATCGAAAAGTGAAATTTGAAATCAGGCTAATCGGCGGCCATTTTCGTTGGTTACGCTACGAAGGTCATAAGTCTCAGTACTGCACCGAGAGACGGTCAAATGTGTCGTTGCTGATTGCGTGTCAAGATCGCAGAAATACTGTACGTGTCATAAATAGCACTGAAATTAGAATAATTTTATGAATAGCATAGTTTACACAAATTCAATGGAATTACAAAATAGAATTATTTAATTAATCCTTAATTTTGAATGATAATTATAATTATTATTATGGTCAGTTTTTGGCATAAACATCAAACCCAAAAGTGGGATATATAATTGAATTAAGCAAAACTATATTACAATTTTAGTATATTTTGTAAATTTATTATATAAATGATTTATATTTTTATATATATTTTTTAATAATTTTCGATTAATTGACTAATAAGTAGGCACACAAACCATATATTTATTAGTCAATAAATTATTTATATTATAATTAATTAAGTTAACGAATTTTTTATTTTATACATTTTAATTCATATTTCTTTAATTTTATTTGAGTTCATTAAAAGGTATTATTAATATAATTTATTTTAAAATAAAATACTTTCGATTTGGCATATTTTGTGATCTGATATATACAAATAATATGATATCTATATATAGTATTTTTTGTTTCAAATTTGTAAATGTATCTATAAATTGATTAATGTTAAAGTTGTTAAAGTTAAAAAATTAAAACTTAATTTAATTCAACAATTCGACAACCACAGTGACTATTAATTTTGTTATACTATTTAAACTACAATCCATTCACTTTGACGACAGTAAGATTTCCAATTTTTAATGAATATAATTCTGTTCTTCAATTCATGCAAATTGAAATATTTACATTTTCTATTTCAAAAAATCCCGTCGCTCGTCATGCCACAACTCGGAGCAATTTGTTTCTCTCTGCAAATCATGTTGTTCGTGCAGCTATTCCAAATCTGCCTGGTAGTAATTTTTGTCAGCTGCGTTGGGATCGCGTTTGAATGGCGAACTACAGATATGGAAGATAGTCTCTCGGATTCAATGACCCCAGCGGCTGTACCAAAACGCCTATCCCTATCACTAAACTAGTGTCATACAATGACGTGGCATACATACATATATAAAACGAGCGAGCGCCCCAACCAAAGTGAAGGGGCCGGCGATCTCGCGATCGTGACTCCGGCCCAGACCGTGACTTTGTAAAGTGGAATCGACGCTCGGACTATGTAGTCCGACCAACAACAACTGCCGGGCTAATTAAACCTCTGCCGTACTGCTTGGCGCGGTGCAATTAGCGGTTTTCATTTCGCAGAATAGCGGGATCAAATCCAGGTTTATTGTCTTAAAAACGAATTGCCGCAACAGGACCCGGACGAAATTTTACTCTTCTTCAACGAACAATCGAGAAAATCGGATGTATGCGAATAATATTAAAAGGCGACTGAAAATTACTGGAATTTTTTAACAACTTGTTAAAGCTGGAAAATTTTAACATGTTTTCTCACTTGGGGCGTAAAACGATTCTAGTTTCCCATAAAAACATTCACTTGACCGTTTTTCATCATCAGTAATTCAAAGTCACTGATTATTCTGGCGATTAAAAATTGTTATTAAAAACAAATAGTATAAACGTTGTCGAAAATGTATAAAACGCGATTGTTTATAGACGCATTTTGTCTATGATGTATTTTCGGCCCGTGGGAGATAAATGCGTTGTGGATTTGGTACATAAAATATGTCAACCATTGCTGAAAATGCTTGTATTTTTCAGAAATAAATATCGCCACAAATCAATATATTCAATTCGTCAAACCTTTCTCGATTCGAAAGCCATTCTTTGATTCGAAAAGCAAACTTCATAGTCGTCGAGTAATGACAACTTTATGTTGCACAATATGTTGTTACATTAAATTTCATTCAAATTGAGCTCTTTTAGCTCGACATTTCATTTATTGATTGTGGTTGATTTCATTTTTACTCTGAATAATAAAGTAAGAATTCTAGACTTTCAAGGGAACTGAATTACGAAAAAAAAATCAATTTCACAATAATCCCGTTTAATATTTTGTCCAATTTATTCGTTTCTGATTTGTTTTTGAATCAGACTGAAATTAGTTCGCAAGATAACTTTGAGTCGTGTTTAGCATTTAAATTGCTGCTAGTTGCTGAAAGACGAGATGTCGGTAATTCACGGAAAACTGACAGATAGAGAACTGAACTGACAGCAAGCACCACTGCTTTTCTGCTGGTGTTCTCAGGCGCATGCACCCTCGGATTATCTCATCGATGCAAAGTCGCACAACGCTTTGCACATTCAAGGGTGGTGGGCGCAACATAGTCAAATGTGAAAATACGCAAATGGTTAGGTATATACATTCAGTGGAGAAAGAGAAAGCTAAACTTATTGACCCTCGAGTTCTATTATGAAAGCACATTGGATCTAAATATCGATAGGGTGGTTCTATTGCTTCTTTAAAGATATACTACTTTCTTGTAATATAAATTTAAATGGCATTTAGTAGCTTACTATGTTATGACATGGCTTTTATTATGTTTTATAATTATTATTATTAATATTTATATTATTATTATATAATATAGTTTAAGTTTCAGAAAACAATCCTTACAGCTTACAAGTATTATATTTGTTTATATAACTTGTAAATTAAACGATGAATAAGAAAAAAATACTGAAACGGCATTTGTGCATTTGACTGACTTTCAATTCAATTAAAAGCCAAATTTATCATTGAAATTGTAGAAAAACAATATAAAAAATTTGTTTACAAATGTCCGAAATTACAAATATCGATTAAAAATCTTTGCAATATTTTGTCGCTATAACTAAAACAGAATAAAAAATATTCGTCGATGAATTATTATCAATCCGATACTTTTATCCTGCCTGCCAAACCAACTTTATCTAAGTAGCATACTTTAAACCCTCCTGAAATTATATTCCCACGCACAACGCGTAACGCAACGCAAGCAATTTCGCATTCAACCCAGTGGCCGACCCCAGGCCAATATCCGATTTCAAAAATCGCCACCACAAGCACGGTGCAAACTCGACCACCGTACAGTCAACTGCCATCATCGACTCGAATCCGGCACAGTCTGTATGGAGGAGGACGGTGAAAAATCGATAAGAAAAAGATATCGTTAAATGGAAGAATAAAAGTGTCTCGCGGTCGTGCGAGAAGGGTTGGATTGTCGTGAGGCCGTTGCGGGAAATGCACGGCGCGGCGTCAGCCCGTGGGTGGGAGAGGGTGCAACGAGTGGAGCGAGAAGGAGAGAGGCCGAGCCTCCGGCAACGGGTCGATCGAAAGCGCAGCGCAGAGCGAAATGCACCACCTTCGCTCGGCTGGTCTGCCAGTCTGCTGGCACGGCGCGTGCACAAGCGGCTCCACCAATACCAACAAGGAAAGACGAGATCGTCGGCCAACGAGGCAAGCCGAGTCGCGTTGGGCTAGGTCAGGTGTACCCGAGTTCCACACTGTGCCATCCGCGAGCCGCCGCGCTGCTCGGCGTTTTGTTTACCAGAGACCAGCCAGTGCCCGGATTATCGGTCGAACAAACGGTCGGGTTAACAGACGGTGGTGGATCGACTTTTGCGAACGGAATTGGCCAGTTTTCGGCGTTCGCTCCGGCGGCGCCATAGTGCGCGTTGAGCTTTGCTTCGCGGATGACCCGCGGACGTGATAGATGAGCGAGTCGGCTACGGGGCCAGTGTCGTTTGCGTTGCGCAACCAATGGATCGCGTAAGCCTCGGGACTCGGTCCGGAGAGTGACGGGCGATCGCCGGGGTGACACCCTCGGACAGTGTGAGTGGCTCCTCTGTTCTCCATCTCAATGGCGAAACCGCCGAAGACATTGATCAAGCGCGAGAGCTTGCAAAATCGATGCGAGTTGACGCGCGGCATTATTTCGCGTCTGAAGCTCAAACAGACACAACGATGGTCGCGTTGGTGGGAAGGATCCCGTGCCCTCCGCACAGCCCCGCGGCAGTGCCGCGCGTCGTCCTCCCCCTGCAGTCGATCAATGCATGGACGGGTTTCACTTTCGCGTTGTTAAAGCGTGCAACGCTGCGGCGGCCAATGCGTTCGCGAGGGTAGATTGCCTCCTTCTCCGTCATTCGCTGGCGGTTTCTCGCTCGCCCCTTCTGTCGCCTGGTATCTTGGCTTCGCGAGCCGTGGCGTGACCTCTCGGGGCATGTTTTGCGAACGAACGGCCAGCAAAAGGCAAAAAAACAAGCGAATAGGAGAAGGAGCGAGAGCGAACGAGTGACGGAGAGAGGAGACACTTTCATCGCGGAAAGCTTTTCTCAATCGATGAAACCCACTAAAAATCGTGATTGCGTCATAGCTCGTTAGGTCGCGCGACATATTTCACGACGAGCGCGCACGGCTTTGCTGATCCGAGTGTTGTTTATCCGAATGACGAACAACACAACGGTCCGGCGTTAATTCATGGTCCGTCGAATCTAAGCAATTAAATACAAGATTGTTGTTGATGCAAATCCTATATTATGATGCTCGCATTTTTCTTTTTTTTTTGCTTTTTTTTTGTTTTTTGGATGGGTGCAACGAGAATGAACGTTACATAATGCAATTGTTGTTATGTATATTGAATCGGTAATTTCCTCCTCCTTTTAATTGGCGCCGCTGTTTGATACGTAATCGATGTATATCGCTGTCCTAAAATGAATTAGAAATATTTCTAACAGGGCGTTTTTCGTTGTACTTTATTTACTGCCAGTGTTGTGCCATAGTATCATATTAATAATTTAATATTAATATCATTGTTTTACTTATAAATCTATGTTAATATTTTTCATAAGATACAGCGGGTTTGATAAATATGTCTCAGTTAAGGGTAGTTTCGCTGGTGCAATTAAAAACACGACCTGTATAATTTTATCACTTTTGTTGTTGCACAAATTAATGTTCGTTTTTTTTGTTTGTCCAGTTAAGCATGGAGGCTAGCGAATGGGATCACACCACTCTGAGGGAGGAGGAATTCGAGAAACACGCGGTATACCTGGTACCAGACGTGGTACCATCTCCCAATGAAATCAACCGGGCAGAAGCATCCTTACCCAGGAATTTGGTTCTCAAGCAGTCACAGGCTGTCAACGATGTACGTTGTTCATCATTAACAACTCTTAACGAATTCTCGTTTCGGGTTCTGCAACAGAAAAAAACAGTTAAACGAAATTTGATAATAATAACTTAACATTGTTTGAAAAAGAAACATGATTAGTAATTAATCAAGATTAAATTCAAACGTTTCTTTAGTTCAGCTGGATTCAATAGTCAGAAATAAAAAAAATTACTGATTATAATGAAGGTGGTTTGTCAACTTTGTTAATTATTCCAATTTTTACAGTCGCAAGGCGTGTGGAGTACGAGTTATATCCCCAAAGGCACGCGTTTTGGACCATTAGTTGGACAAATTTACCCCAAAGACTCAGTACCCCCTAATGTTAGCAGAAACTTCTTCTGGAGGGTATGTACTTTTCAAAATATGAACCTCGTTTGTTTATTATAAATATATTTTTTTATAATTGTATTTTAACTGAATTAACATCATTTGATAACGTTTCGTTAGATTTGATAGGTTTCTCTAAATGCCTTCTTTTTATGCTGATTGCAGATATACCACGATGAAGAACGATATTACTTCATCGATGGTTACGATGTACGAAAAGCCAACTGGATGCGATATGTCAATCCGGCGTATTCATCTGAAGCACAAAATTTAATTGCTTGCCAATATGAGGTAAATATATTTCTATTTGATATATTTTTTATAAATTCTCTATTCTCATTTATCTCATTTATTATCATTACTCTTCTCATTCGTATGCTTTTAATTATAAAAATAATAATCATTTTGTCTATTTGCAGATGAAAATTTATTTTTACACAATCAAACCAATCTTACCAAACCAAGAACTCTTAGTTTGGTATTGTAAGGAATTTGCAGAAAGACTACATTACCCTGTCACAGGGGAACTGATGCTGCAAAGAATATGTACGTATTAAAGTCCAATTATGTCAATGTAGAGTTAATGTAGGATTTAAATATTTAAACTGAATATTATTGGTTTTAATATAATAATAATAATATTAAATTAAAATTGTATATTTAGTTCTGACGGATTTAAAATTTAAAGAAATATACCTTGTTAATAACGCGAATAAATAATGGAAATTCGTTTAAAATAAATAAATTATTTAAATGTGATTGTTCATTTAAATATTATAATTAAGAGTAAATTAAAATTGAATACAAATTATACAGTTTCAACAAGCTATTATTTTTATAAAATAAAGTAATTTTTTTTACATATATATATAATTCAAATAATACATAACATTCAGTTTTTATTTATACGAACACGTATATTTGATTATTTGAGTTGAATAAAATTCAATTATCCTTCATTCTTATTATTCAATAAACTGTAAATAATAAAAAATCAATTTCAACCTATTATATATTTATAAGTATAATTAATTACACATTTATTATGCAACATTAATATTTTAATTCAGTATTGAATTATTTCAAACAGTTTTATATTTGGTTCGTTTTTGCAATATTTTATAAATCATTTAAACTCGTGTACTTAGCGTTCCATTAACAATGACGTAAATTACGTAAATATAAAGATTTACAAAATTCTGTTGAGTCTTTGTTTTATAAAATCATTAAACTACAATAATCTATTTTAAACAATATTAAACCAACCAAGAATAATAAATTAAATTTATTGTATTTTACGTTTTCAGTGCAACAATCCAGCCTCCCGAACGAAATTCCCCCATCCATGGAAGCAGTGTCAAGCTTAAAGGACAGCACCATTTACGAAAGGCGTTCGCAAATGACACCTACTGACGGTTCTGTGCGATCGGACGAAGGTTACCATTCGAATGGTTATCACGATGAGATCTTGACGCCGCCCGAAGAAAGCAGCGAGTCTGATTCTGAAAACAACTATGTTCTAGACTTCAGTAAAAATGCAAAGACCACGATTGAGTCGACGGTCGAGAAGGAAGACACTGCAGCGAAGAACGAGTACCGCAAAGTCAAGATCAAAATTAACAAAACGTACGGCAATTTCCAGTCGAACAAGAATTTGGAGAACGCAAAGGACAAAGATGACCAAATATGCAGCAGAGCTGTCTCGCCGGAGATCCAGCTGCAGAAACCTATGTCACCGGTGATGGTTCTACAAAAGAACACAGTTCTGTCCACGTCGAACGAAGAAACAGACGTGATACCAGAAAAGGTTGCTAAACCTTTTTACGAATCCGACGCCAAGGTCAACGCCGTAGCGATAACGCGACCCCCGTACTTAACCAACACCAGCAGCTCCATCTTGGAGAACATTCTTTTACGGAGCACTGACAACAACAATAACAACAATAATCACAGCAACCATCAACAGCAAACGGTCAACAGTAGCAGTCACATCCACCACCATCAATCTAATCCCCTGACAAAGACGGTGAACGGTCATGCCGATTCGGTGTCACCACCACCATCGAGTCCAACCGAGATGGCTTATTCTTACAAAAAGTCCCATCGTTACAGCAACATGCTCCCTTGCAGTCCGGACTCTAGCTCGAATCTCCAAGTGCATCCGGATACGGTGACATCCAGCCTGAGTCCTGCGACGAACGCCAACCAGCATCTGTCTAGCTCGACGCCGACCCTCCACTCCAGCACGGGCAACTTGCACTCCAGCACCGGAAACAATCTTCTACATCCATGCTCCACTGGGACCATCCACTCCAGCACGGCGAGCAGCCCGAATCTGCACTCCAGCAGCGGGATCATGTCGCCCGGGGGTTTGAATAAACGGGAGACCAAGAGTCCTTCGCCGAGCATACCTTCCACCACGTCTGCGTCCACCATCCATTACTCGAGCTCCAGTGCCCCTCAAATTGAGTCGAGCTCGGTGTACCTCCAATCCAACAACCAGAACGTCTCCCCGATTCAGTCGCCCACGTCGTATCCATACAGTTTGTACCACCAGAATAATTCGTTACACCACAGCGTTGCACCCTTGACCATCAACTGCACGGCGTACTCACCTACGCCCACCACCAGTGTCGTCTACGAGCGATCCAATGACAGAAGACTGGAGCCCACCAGTAGCAGTCACCAGCTGCCCACCTCTTCCACCATGCAAATAGACAGCAATCAAACCCTAATCGCTGGTACCCACAACCTGCACTTGGGCTACCCGGGACTCACCATTCACGCCAATTCATCGACCTTGAACCGATACTCCCCCGCCAGTTCCTTGTCGCCGGACGATCACGGTTGTTCTCAAAGCGGATCGCTGAGTCCGAACTCTCAGGGATCCCGAGGCTACCGATCTTTGCCGTACCCGCTTAAGAAGAAGGACGGCAAGATGCATTACGAGTGCAACGTCTGCTGCAAGACCTTCGGCCAGCTGTCGAATCTCAAGGTCCACCTAAGAACGCACTCCGGCGAGAGGCCGTTCAAGTGCAACGTCTGCACGAAGAGCTTCACGCAATTGGCCCACCTGCAGAAGCACCATCTGGTTCACACAGGTTTGTATCCCGTTATCGGTCAAAGATCATTGAACTGATTAGAAAGTAACGGTCTAATCTTTTCTAATTCCAATATTCCAATAATTACGTTTTACAACCGCAATGGCACCAAATTTGCAATAACAATTACAATCGCATCCTAATAATGGAACGCACTTGAATTGCAGGAGAGAAGCCCCACCAATGCGAGATATGCAAGAAGAGGTTTAGCTCGACGTCGAATCTGAAGACCCACCTGAGACTGCATTCCGGACAAAAGCCGTACGCTTGCGACCTCTGTCCGACCAAGTTCACCCAGTTCGTGCATCTGAAGCTACACAAGAGACTGCACACGAACGAGCGTCCCTATACGTGTCAGGGATGCGACAAGAAGTACATCAGCGCAAGCGGTCTCAGGACCCATTGGAAGACCACCAGCTGCAGGCCGAACAACATCGAGGACGAGCTTGCTCTGGCGACGTCGGTCAAGTCTCCGACGTACTACGAG
>JABFQC010007275.1:0-10177 GCA_022817085.1 Psilanteris sp. ZL-2020
AATCTGTTATTTATATAGGCTTAGTTTAAATATATTTATAAATGTTATCATTAGATTAGAAATTGTATTCACAAATAATAATATATAAAATAATTTCCAAATGAGTAAAATCAAAAAAGGCAAGCTTTTAAAAAATATGAAACTGTTTTTTTTGTTTATTATTTTATTAATTTTTTATCATAATTGTATTTTTGTACATTATAATTTTATAATATAAAGTAATATATAAAATATATATAAAAATATATAACTAACGTTTAAAAAAATGAAAATTATTTATAATATATTTATTATGCCATATAAAATAAAGATGTTTTTGTTAAAACAGCATTTAGAAACCATATTGGTATAATACCTTGGGACAACGCCGTTGCCCGACATGGGTTTGGTGTTACATACCAACTTTAAGCCTATGTCGTACCCACATAGTTCTCCGACGTTGGTACGACTTTGCTCACGTCGTGCCAACGTTGTTTCGACTGTATTTTTCTGCATGGGTTAAGAGGTTAAGGTGCAATGAAATTTGGTTAGTCTGTTTAACGAGTGCATTTGTTGAATTGGCCATTTTAACATATAACCTAGGGAATAATTCCTAGATAAAAAGTAATCTTATCTGTTATGTTGTACTTAAAAATAATACAAATAAGCCACGGGGAATAAAAGATCACGCGGTCAAAGGTAATCAAAGAAATTCAGTACCAAATGTGGTTCATTCAGTACTAAATGTGAATTTATTGATTGGTATCGGTATCACGTGATAAATAGTAGTTACGGTTTTTTATGTCTCAACAAAACTATATATAATTACACCGACCTTCTTCAATGATATTTATGTTTATATCTGTATTGCATATAGACGAAACGAAGGTACGAACTCCATTGCATTTTCGTGTTAAAAATTATTTATGTTGAACTAGAAAAAAACGCGTAAAAAGCGAATCCTTGCAGGTACAACTTACCCCCGTGTGAAGGTTGATGATGGAGTGAGGTATTCCGGTTTCGGTCTGGAAAGCAGGCAACATCCGTTCTCCAAGCTGAACTGCTTTATCACGGAACATCACATCCCCAGTAAGGGCATAGCAGGCGAGAAGACTGCCCATAAAGCGAATGTTTATCTCGAAGAGAGATACCTCCGAATTCTGTAAATAAAAACAAAAACAAGAATTTAATTATTATTATATTAATTAAAGTCGCAGTCCCGATAAATCCTGTTCATTTTGTTTTCAAATTCCGTGTGTCGTTTTTTCTTTAAACTTTTTTTTTCTATTTTATTTTAAAGTTTATAGTTGTGCGGAAAGACGCACGGATCGTTAACGAATAAAAGTGTTTATGGCAATAAAAGTATAACGAATCACGTGACTTTTTTCATTGGCATAAAAAATACGAAATATGTGATAATAAACGGTTAGATGCGAGTCGTTTTGTTGCATTCGAGTTTGTGAGGAATATAAATATAATTGCGTCGAAATTGGCGTCCATCAATGGTTATCCGCGAACGTCTTTGATCGCGTTTTATGATTCCATTTTGTTTCGCGAAAGGTTGATAAAACTGCAGGCAAATAAGCTCGGCCAGCGCAACCAGTTGTTTGGCATTTTGAGAATAATGAAAAGCGCATTGTTGACAGAATTATCGACAAATTAATTACAGCCTCGTTGCCTCTTGAACGTTTAAGAAATAAGAAAAGCTGGGTACACGAGTGCATCATCGATCGCAAAAACGAGGTCAACGTTGTGGTTGATGTTAAAAATATTTGATTCAAAAACGACCCGACGCTTTTTCTGTCTGTTTGAATTGCCAATAACAATACAATTAAATTGCGATATCGCGATACATAAAATATAGTATCGCAAGAACGAAAATCCAAAAAAAAATGCCCGTAAAATCTGCCGTTAATTAATTATTGCGCGATATTAATGAATTTCATATAATTCGCATTTAATTAATTAACAGTTTCAGTTTAATTAAAGCGTATAAATTTATGCATTCCATTTTTGAAATATCGTGGAGTAATTTTAATAAACAAAATAGACGAGAATAATGAACTCCGCCGTTTATTTATCAAACGCGTCATTATAGATTTTTTATTTTAATTTATTAAATGCAGCGCATAAAATTGTCAGCTAAAAGCATTCCATTCCTTAAATATATGTACTCATATGATTTAAACGAAATCATTCCCTCGCATTTCAACGCAACGATATGTTATTACTCAATTATTATTCCTCAAACGGCATTGTTTACAAAGAAAATAGTAAAGGTCGGATTTGTAATGACAAAACCCCAAACATAATCAACGCGAAGGTCATTTATGTTTTGTTGACAGTGCTTTTTTTGTTTTGTTCCGGTCGAATGTGCAAACACAAAACATAAACAATGCGACGGTAATGTTTGTTTTGTTGACATTACCTGTGTTTGTTTTGCTTCGCGTGCTTTTAAACACTCTTATCAAAGACGTAATGTTATCGCTACGGTGCGAACGAATATGCGAATTGCGTTTATAAAGTAAATGCTATCGGTTATTCATAAAGTTTCCAGTTTTCATTCTCGAATCGAGCGGCTTTGAAAGGGAGAAAAAGTGAAGTCCAATACAGAAAAGTCGGACTAATTAAAATGTCTGCGAGCGCCGCGTTATCAGAACAATCGCGAAATAACGGGAGGGGTTTGCCTGTAAATTATGACCCCGGCATTGATAGCCGCTCTTTGCTCGCACCTGAGATCAACTCAGGCACAGGTTCCTCCGCAGCCTTAAACCACGCATTCCCGTGGTTTGGTTACGCCGCCATAATGCTCTCACACTTTGCGTTGAAAAAGAGTAAGCTCGAGGTAATAACAATCAACACCGGTCTCTATTACTGAAGGGAAAAAAGAAATAAAAGAAAACCGCGGTACTTTTGTTCCGCGCAGTTTTTCTCTGTCGGCACGCTTTCTCATTGACCGTGGTATGTGCGCCCACCACTCTATGAATTCTTTTCATCTTCGCGCCTTTTTTGCCAGTTTAAGCACCGCATAACAAATGTAACGCCGATTAACTAACGAAACTGATAATTTTTTGTTTCAACATGACGGATAATTAGTCGATTCGCTGCTGCTTTATTGATTTACAATCAACCATAATTAGCACAAAAACGTTTCCCAATGACCAGGAAGGATTAACGACCGGCGAACTAATGACTCTAATCAACTGGTCAATTAGCATACGTTGCCGAGGGTTGATGGTTGAAATGTGGGTTGATAAATATAAAAATAGATGTTTTTCTGAAGGTTGACAAAGATTCAAAATCGGATACCAAAATATTGAATGTTGAGATCATGGTGAAACTTTTTTGATGAACACGCAGGAGATGCGAGACTATGAAACGAGGCTATATTAGGGTTGATTAATGTTGAAAGAAGCAGGGTGGTTTTATTAACGGGAGAAAAGGTTTACTTTGATTACATAATTTGTAGATAATTTGCGATTTTTGATCAGCAAATAATTATTTGTTTGCCATCACAGTGCAACATTTATACACACAATTGGTATACAGTGTTGATTTCATTAGTCAAGTTGATATTTGAAGATTGTTATAAATGAATTAATAAATATAGTTTCCAATGATTTTTGGTACACGAATCACACAGTTCACGATTTTGTTTACTAACAAATATATGTTTATCAACACAATTTTATTTGATAATATTTTCTAAAAATATTGCTATTTCAACATTGATAATCCTTATCATTAATAAAAATAGAATTCAATGTTTTTATTCATACACGAATCTCATAATTCACCGTTTAGTTTACTAACAAATATTTGTTTTTCAACAAACTTGAAATACAATGTTTACGAACACAATTGACATAAAATGTTGATTTTTGAGGAAATAGTGAAAGTTGTTTACTAAGGACATAATTGATTTCCCTGACGGGGGACTTTTTAATAAGGGACAACCATAAATTTGATATGAGACACGTGAACGCGGCCAAACTAGGATTGAACCGCGTCGAAATAATCGCCGCGCGGTTTTATCAGCCTCGCTGAAAGAACAATAGCGCTTTCGGAATGAAATATTTATCTGCGGCATTTACATATTGTTTGCCCAAGTTGAAATGTCATTCTCGAATTTCATCGCGGGTAAGTGCGAAGCAGGATTTTAAAACGCTTTTTATTCTTCATACCGCGGAACTGCCAGAAAATGTTCTCACCTTCGGAGTATGATTGTAGCGCGTGGAATCCCGCGGTTATCACTGCGTACCTTTTGTTCCTTCGTGTAATATAACGAGTCTGGTAGGAAAACGCTTTACATGCACCTGCGGTTTGGCGTTTTATATTTAACGTAATTCGTGTTTTCCGCGTAGCTGAATGAGGGAAATAAGTTCGAAATGAGGAACGCAATTGCTTACGAAAAAAATGAATAAATCATTCATTTATAAAATGGTTGCGTTTATGTTACACAAGTTGGAAACCATCTTTTGACAGATCCGTAACTTTTTTCAAAACATTCGAATTACATCAACCCATTGATAAACTATTTCAATTAAGTAAATATACTAGTTAAAATATTTTGTCATTCAACTTAATGTTTCTTTAATACACAATTTATAATTTTTGTAACAACAAATTTTAAATACAATGTCACTATCTTACGAGGTTGATATTCTATGATGCGTTACAAACAAATAATTTATTTATCAATAAACGTTGAATACAGTATTATTTTGACTCGCAAAGTTGATATTTTTTATTTGTTTACAAACAAATAATGTGTTTATTTGTATTGAAATGATAATAAACATAATTAGTTGACAAGCTCCAAATCTTCTGATTTTGCTTCTCCTCAACACGGATAAAACAAAATTTCACATGTGTTGAAAGAACATACTGAAGAGTCCAACTGGAAAAGAAAATAACACACTTTTTCTGCTGAGATATAACTTTTGCAATCAGCGATTTGAACTTGTAATTTCTTCTCTTTTTAAGCGAGTGTCATTTCTTATTCCAGAGCCAGTAGACATAATAAATGTCGCAATTTAACATAGAAATACTTTTCCTGTATACTTTGTATCCAAATTTCGTTAATTATTCTTTAAAACTTGTTTCATAAAACCAGTTTTAGTAACAAAGAATTCAGGTTCAGTCTCGCGCCAAGTGCTGTTCGAAGCTAACCATCAACAAAATAGTTACTCCTGATGAATCCGAATGAACGATTGTTTTCAATTGGCAATCAGATTCAAATGTAAGCTGAATGTTGAATGCAAACTCCTCAGACGATTCTTAATATACCGTCATTCGAGTGGAAGTAACGACTCAAAGGGCTAAACAGAAGAAGTACTTTCGTACACCTAAATTTCAAATGTTCAATATTTTTCTTCTTCGACAAAATGTATATCAACAAATTTTGCAATGCAATGTTTACTAACAGATTCTGGATACAGTGTTTACAAACACAGGTGACATATGTTTTATTTACTTTTGACATAAAAAATTGAAGGTAGTTGAGTTGATAATTTATTTACTAACAAATGTTACTGAGTTCTAACAATAAATACTTATTATATATATATATATATTCTTAAAATTAATTCAGTTGTAATAATATTTTCTATTTATGTCGAGAAAATTTAAGTTCAATTTTTCAATAAATGTTTGATCCACGAAATGGGTCCAATATCGCGCTTATAATTGGCGTCTATAGATACTACGATTACTATACGATTCTATTATCACCGAAATTCCCAGAGGCATTTCATTGCAATAAATGTTTGTCATACAAAGACCAACTTCGGAACTCTAATAAATTATCATTGATGATTATTCAAATGGAAGTCGCGCATCCCGAATGGAAATTTTATGGCGACGATTTGTCTTTCTCTTATTACGGCCACTTGGAATGGAAGACTTTGGTGAAATTCAAACGAAAAGCACCGTCGCCATTTTGGGTTCGAAAAATTACGAACCGCGTAAATAAACAACACCGAACCGGCCGCTCATTTCGGCGCAATAAAAACGACACCAACGTGTGTCGGGTTTATGTCGAGAACGGTGTTTTATGCGCGAAGTATGGAACACTTGTTCCGTCCGGTTAACGCGGTTCATTTATTTCGAACTTATTTAAACTGCACGCAACGAACCGAACTGGGAGAGAGAAATAATTTGCATACATTGATCGGCGTTAAATTGCGCCCGAACGTGATTTTGTGACAATCGCGCGTGATAAATTGTCGATGTTAATGTTGCCAAAATTAAAAGATACGCGCTGATTCGCGTGTAAATTAGAGGAACGAGGAATAAATTGAACACAAAAATGAGCTTAGTTTTTTGGACGTAAACCATGGCAAAGCCGCCAGCGGTCATGAAAGAAAACGTTAATCTCAACGAGAGACGGCCTTTCCGCTATTTTCGCGAGAACTGAGCCCCGACCATATTTTACAACATTGGGTTCGGCTTTAATAACGCTTCGGTAAGTTATAATGAAAACGTCATATTTCACACCGCGCATTGATATTCACGCCTGGGCGCATAAAGACGTTCGTATTCCTATTCGACTCGTATTACGTGATATTCTTGAAAATGTTTAACCGCTATTGCGGATCTCGCAATTTGTCTTGCAATTTTGTTTTTTGGGGAATGTTGATGGTGCAATGGTTAGGCTAGGGATATTTTGCGATTCGTTGGAGAATAATTAGTTTTCGGATATTGGTAATCCGGTTAATTTTGTTTTACTGTACTGAGAGAAATATACAAAGTAATACAAAGAAATGTCGGTTACTTTAAAAATTATTGTTTTAACAGTAATAATGGTTAAAATTGAACTTGTTAGAATGAAAACTGTTATAAGATTTATTTGATATTTAATGTAGATTTAAACAGCAAAATCTCTTTTAGCATATATAGCTTTTCAAAACAGTAAAATATTCTGTTATATTTCTATCGGTGTATTGGAACAAGGATTCTGGGGAAATTATGATGTAAGAAGTGTGGTGTGACTTTGAAGGTGAGTTAGACTTGTCTAGGGATATTTTGGTAAGTCTGCGAGTGTTGTTTCATTGTTGGAATATCGAATCTGTTAAAATAAAAATATTATTTTTAGTTTTATAAATTTTTCATGGTGAATTTGATTAATTTAGGGATATTCTGAAATTTGCACGATGAATTGGTTGTTGACAATCCTGTTTTTCTCTGTTAGAACAGTAATCCGGCAGATTAACAAAAGTTTTCAGATTCTAAGTTTTAGGAAATATTGAAAATGAATGTAATTTCACTAGGGATATTTAGCGATTCACGTGTATATTCCTTTTTTGTACGTTGGCAATGCTGTGAGGTTTATTTCACCGTAGGAACAAGGAATCTGGCAGAATGTAACCGAGTTTGCGAATCCCCGGCCGCTAAATACCCGACAAGCAAACTTTATGATGAGTTTTGATGACTTAGTTGAAAAAGTAATTTCCCCGTCTAATTAGTAATAGCAGCTGGGCAAAAATGTTTAGTCGGTTTGGCGTAGGCTCGGCGTCGTCCGAGTCTTAACTGAGTTCGACTATTCAGCGCCGGACTAACCTTAATTAGTTTTCGTGATGCTGTCTCATTCAACGCGGGTAAACAATATTAGCCTAACGCGCGCTATTCTAGCATTGCTTTGCCAAAGTTCAGCGCCGGTTTTATTACAAAAATAGTAATTACCATTTTTATTTTGCTCGTTATAATTCTGACATGGTGGAATAAATTGCAAAATTATGTTAATTTCAGTTAAGCATAGTTGGTAATTGAATATTCGTTTGTAAACAAGGTAATTGTTTGTCAACAAAATTCGAATACAATGTTATTATGACTTTCGGAGTTCATGGTTCAGGATTTGTTTACTAACAGAATTGGAAACAATGTTTAAAAACATAGATGTCATTGAATTGATTTTAGATGTCAATATAATTGATGTATTGTTTATTGGTAAATAATTTGTTTGCCAACAAAATTCGATCACATTGTTATTTTGAAACGTGATGTATATAATATTCATATATTCGTTTACTAACATATAACGTGTTTACCAAAAAAATTGCAATTTTTATTTGTATTCACAGATTTGGTAGTTCATGACTCGTTTATTCGTAATCTTGATTTTTATATTATGTTTAATCCGGGCACAGACACGTTGTGGGTCTTATAAAATGCTTTGTCGCAGGGAAAAACGCTGGATGGAAAAGCAGTTTTTCACGCTTACTTGTATCTAAACATTGATTCAGAGTTTAATGCTGTTGAAGTTGAATAAGTAATGAATCGCTAAGCGCACGCTATTTTCCACTAGCTCAAGTTGTATACCAACATTTTGACTTCCTTTACCAAATGCTTTAAGCATTCTGTTCCCATTCGCTCGGGCTGGTATATCTGCTTCCTTTCGAATGGACGTAAGTAAGATCGGGTGAGACCTACTTGCAAATTTGTATGAGCGAGCTTTAGACGCAGCGTTCGATCTTGGACAGTCGACACTTCAAGATTAATAGCGCAGAATTTGAAGCGGGTGAAAAAGCCGCTCAATTTCTTTTTTTAAGATTTGAGTGCTTGGAAAGTACCAAAGATCAGATTAATCATTTTCATTAACACGCGCTCGACTTTTTGCGATCAAGATTAAGTTTAATATTCATTAAGAGACGGAGTTTATTAACTCATCTCAGCGAGGTAAATTATGGTCTAATTTATAAAATGAAATATATATAAAGATACGCCAACGGGATGTATACACACATTCTCTTCTCATTAAATGAAGTGGTTATTCTGCTTCTGATGCGATTTTTTTCAGTTTCGATCTTAATTTAAGTGACATTGGATCTCCCTTGTACCATCAGATTTGCCGTTTCCATTCAACGAACCCCATTTATATTCCGGTCTGAATTTAAAACATTCGTCAAAACATCTTCTAAATATTTAGCATCTTCAGATTTTCCAATATTGTACTTTTGCATTATGTCGGTAAATTTCATTCCATTTGTGTTTCCTTAAACCGCATATAAATGTCCGTTTTGTCCTCAAAATATATTCCGCGATTTTTAGTCCGAAATAAAATTATCGAATTCAGATATATTCATAGAAACATCCTCTTTGAAATGTTCAATACGAAATAAACAACATATACAAGTAAACATCGAATAGAATAACGAGAAGGTCATTTCTGTTATGATTGTTTTTTATTTTTGTTTACAATCAGTTAAGAAATAGCAATAAAAAGGTCATTTATGTTATGATTATTTTTTGTTTTTATTTACACAGCTCTGAAGAATAGTTATGATAGGAGGGTCATTTTTGTTATGATTTTGTTATGATTTTGTTGTTTTCTACTAGTTTTGTTTACAGCGTTCAGAAAAGCATGGGAAATTGTGAATCAATTCTCGTAACGTAATAAAAATCTACTCTGCTGCAAACAATTTTTAATGTATACAAGATTGCATATTCCACGAACATTTTCATATTACAATATCAAGATGTTTTTTAATCATTGATATATAATATCAACAGTATAGGATCAAGAACAGAACCTCGCTGCGTTTTACTTTGTGCCCGTCTGACATAACTCCATTTATGCATGCTCTTTGTTTTCGCGCTGTTATGAAATATTTGATTATAATTTTAAGATGCTTCCTTTGTGATCACGCAAATTCAATTTGATTATTAAAATGTTTTAGGAAGCAATTTCGCAAATCTATTTATAATTGACATGAAATAATCAGCGGCTTATTATCGTCGCTGCGTAATCAGTCATACGTGGTTACTTTTTTTGAAGATAAACCGAAACGGCGAACGTTGATAGTGGTCCATGAAATGTGACATCCGAACAAGACAATTCCGAAATCACATCACTTCATTTTACAATGTTATACCTAAAAGTTTCTTTAAGTGCGTATAATTAAATCGGACTGAATCATAAAATATGAATATAAATAACTAGCATTCCTGTCCGAATGAATTCATTAGAAAGTACTATAAGAGGATCACACTTTTTTATCATTCTTTTACACGCGAAATATTTAAAGAACTTAATTAAAGAATTCAAAGCATCGTAGGAAATTAAACTTAAGATGATGAAAAATTAATCTGTATTATAAAGCGTTATTTCAGCTTATCATTTGAGAAATACATTTTTAATTTTGAAATAGAATTTCGTGGATCACGAGAAAAAGTATTGGCTATGACGTCAGCATAATCA
>JABFQC010007276.1:0-10176 GCA_022817085.1 Psilanteris sp. ZL-2020
AATTTCAACCCCGT
The DNA here is from genome assembly GCA_022817085.1 of Psilanteris sp. ZL-2020. Classification (NCBI taxonomy): domain Eukaryota; kingdom Metazoa; phylum Arthropoda; class Insecta; order Hymenoptera; family Scelionidae; genus Psilanteris; species Psilanteris sp. ZL-2020. The sequence goes on from JABFQC010007276.1 coordinate 15, forward strand.
GCCTAGGGAGCCCCTTAAAGGGGAGGGCTGACAAGCACCGTTTTACATACATATATATATATATATATATCTACATTATTTCAATGCATTTAGGGACATAATGTTATATATGCCTTATACTCATATATACAAACTGAAGTATAAATGTTTAGGTGCGTTTGAGGTCATCAGCTATTAGTGTTTTATTGTTTTATTTGAACATTGTTAATATAATAAATAATTTCAATAATATAAATATTTATTACATATCAGTGTTTTTGATGCCATGACTAAATACATGCATTGCGTGCATCAGAAGTCATGGTTTTTGGATTCTTTTTTTTTCAAATGACGAGAAAGTTTTTATATATATTTATTAAATATTTCGGTGTAGTTCAGGTCATCACTAATTTCCATGGTTTTGTAATGTAATCATTATTAAAACATTAAAGTATCGTTACAATAATTTGTATGTATTTTTTCTGTGCATTTCAGGAAACTAAGATGTTTATATATTTTTATTACATATTTCGTTACATTTGAGATCTTCAATTATTTGCATGTGATTTTTAATTTAATCATTATTAATACATTATAGTATTTTCATATATATATTTTCGTGCTTTTGGAGAAAAGACTATTTTCTAAGACTATTATATATTTATTATATATTTTGGTACATTTGACATTTCTATTTATTTGCGAGTGAGTTTTTTATATATAAATGAAACGTCATATAATTTTGTTATATATAATATGTAATATAAATCAATATTATAAGAATTTAATAGTATCTATACAGACATAATTATGTTTTTATATATTTTTATTCGCATTTAATTTAACAATTACATTTTTTCTTTTGTGACGATTCGGTAACATGGATTATATCATTATCAAGCGCATTTTATTATATAAACTATAAAAGAATAATCAATATTCAATTATATATTTTTTCATTACACAAAATTATATCTCAATTAATAAAATTCATAAAAATTTTCAAATGAACCTACAGTGGTTTATATTGTACAATTTCATTTTATCAGTGTGTACTGGTGTTCATATTTTATGTTCTTTCTACCTAAAATTATTTTTATTAAAAAAATGTTATTAATCTGCATTGTAATATATGCATAAATTGCTTCAAGGATTACGTTAAGACTGCTAGTAAGAGATGAAAATGTATGTATGACCAAGTTAAATAAACATAGCTTAATTAATGCCATTACTTTCATAACTACTGCGGAAAAGGATAGCCGTCTAACAAACACAAATGGAATGCCAAGTCGTTCGACAAGGAGATGTTTTGCACCATACTAGAAGACCTGAGGATCGGAGATGAATTACCAAACGACATGGCCAGACATCTCATGGAATCCATCAAATCAGCGTGTGATGCTTCCATGTCGTGGTCTGCAGCGAGGGAGCGACATCAACCTGTATACCGGTGGAATACAGATATTGCCGCACAACGCAAGAAATGCATCCACAGCCAACGCCGCTTCATGCGTGCCCGAGGACACCGAGAGTAGGACGAGCTGCATACTTAATACCATCGAGAACGTATGGCTCTTCGGAAGGCAATTAAGTCTGCCAAACGCTGCAGCTGGAGGGAACTATGTGACGAAGTTGACAAGGACATATGGGGCAAGCCATACAAAATTGTGACTGCTAAGCTGAAGGATACCAGAACAGCAAGCCCGACTTGCTTAAAGTTTTTACAAGACATTGTATCGACTCTCTTCCTTAGGCAATCTGAATCAATTCCGAACATCGCTATGAAGATGGCCATTGATTGTAAACCAGAAGCCTTTCTGGAAGTCTACAACAAAATAGCAGTACTAAAGCTTAAATGACCAGCTGGCGCAGAAACCATTGGCTTACTAATCAATTGCTAATATTAGACGATGGCTTAAATCAGTTGGCCTCAGCCCAGCAGATCACAAGACTGAGGCTGTGCTGATTACAAGCAGGAAACAAATTGAAACTGTTACCCTCAAAGTTGGTAACTATACTATACAGTCTAAGCCATATCTAATCGTTGGGATGTCTCTCAGACAGGGAGATGGACTTACACGCGCTCATCCACGTTGGAACTCTGGAACCCATACATGGCGCGTCCCCAGGTGGCGGATAGGGGAGTAGCTCACTAGATATAGAGGGCAGCAGGGAAATAAAAAACCTGTCGCGGGCCAAACAGATTAGGGGAAGGAACTCCGATCAATAAACTAACCATGGAAGAAGTGAGCAGAGAATTTCCGTTTAGGGTGCAGGGGTACAATTCCCTAGTACCGGCGCCTGTTGGGGGTGAGCAAGCGGGCTCCCCGGCGTCGTCATCTAGCGACCACAGTGCTGCAATGGCGGTCCACTTGGCCACGGCAGCATCCAATACTAGTGTAGACAGGGATCTCGAACGTTCGAAACCTTCACAAAGTGTCGAACTTGTCCAGAAACGTCGCGAACTGTAGGACACGTTGTGCCTGAAAGCCGACAAACTCTGGGAGTTTGCCAAGCCTAGGAATAACGTACACAAGGAAATAAAATCCTTTGCCACAAGCATCAAAATGTTGATTGAGAAAATCTCAGACCTCGACGAGAGAATGGAGTTACCAACTACCACCAGACCGGAGAGCACGACGAGTGAGACACAAATCTCACCCGGACTCCATGAGAGGCTGACGAAGGGCACGACCAGCCACTCAAAGAAGCGGAAACCGACGGAATCCCCGCCGATGGAAAATCGTCAGGATAAAGAAAAAGATGGCCAAGGATAAGCTTACCTCAACAGAAGAATGAGCAACTGCTGAGGCGCTGTCCCACCACAACTGAGACTGGGAGGAACAATGCCTGAAAAGATGTCCAGAAAATGATATAGGTAAATTCTCTAAAACTAGAGAAAGGACGCCTCGGCCAAGACCAGTCAAACCAGACGCCCTGATCATAAAGGCGAATGAGGGCAGATCATACGCAGATATCCTGCGGGGAATGCGAAATGATCCTGCTCTGAAGGAGTTCGGAAATAACATCAAGGTCAGGAGAACAGCCAGAGGCGACCTTCTTCTGGAAATCAGCATAGATGTGCGACAGTCAGTAGATACTTATTGCGCAAACGAGCCCAGGAATAAACGAGTTTCCTCCAACTTAACCTCCAGCTTAACCATTGCGAGTCTGCGCAGGACCTCCTGAGCCAATACATTGAAAGTTGACGTAGCTATACTATCCGAACAGTATAGGGACCTCAACAATCGAAAGTGGTTCTTTGATGCATCTGGTCGCGCAGCCATTTGGATTCCTGGGGAGATCGGAACTATTGCAACGTCTAGAGGGTATGGATTCGTTTCGATACAAGCCCTGTTTGTATACAGTATCTACGCTCCACTCAATGACTCGATGGAGGACTACGAGACGCTAATAGACAACCTAGTGTACGAGGCGAGGGGGTCGTAGGCCTCTGATCCTGGCTGGGGACTTCAATGCTTGGGCTACGATCTGGGGTAGTAGAAGCACAAATGGACGAGATGAGACATTACTGGACTACTTTGCTGCCATGGACATTGTTCTATTGAACACTGGAAACAGACTAACTTTTACCAGAGGCAATATTTGATCAACGTGGACCTAACCTTTCCTAGCGAAGACATCGTACGCACAGGCGTGACCTGGAGGGTAACTGATATATATACCCTCAGCGACTACCAGGCTATTCTGTTTGACTTGTTCTCTAGCAGGAGACCAAGAAGGAGCGGAGCATCCCATAACCATATTAGGATTGTCAAATCCTTCGACAGGCTATCCCTCTGTGCCATGCTGGAAGGTATCGGGATAAACCACCAGTTCCCCGACACGGAAGCTGAATACCTGATGGCTTGCGTGAAAACAACATGCGATGCGGTTATGACAAGGACCTGTGTACTGGTGGAATGAAAGTATAGCAGGACATGTAGGAGATGCTTGACTACCAAGAGGCGGTGTACACGCGCTCATGGACACAGGGACTATGATGAGCTATACCAACAACACCGACGGGAACGTTCGACCCTGAGAAAGATGATCAAAATCAGCAAACGACGATGCTGGCGAGAACTTTGCCGAGAAATAGATACAGACTCATGGGGCAGACCATACAAAATTGTAATCACTAGGCTGAAAAATCGGGACATTACAAGTCCGACTTGTCCCATAATATTGTAGAGCATAGTTGAGACACTTTTTCCACCCCACCTGGAGCCATTCCTCGACGTGGTCCAAGCGCCCATTCAGGAGGAATTTGAAGCTATAGATTACGCATAATTGCGAAGAGCATTGCTCAAAGCTCGTGGCAGTAGCTCCCCTGATCCGGACGGCATACCAAACATGGCCCGGAAGGTGGCATTCAATCATAGTGTAAGTATATAGGTGACGCGGTAACATGGTTGCGCAGTAACCACGAATTAAATGCGTTGCCGAAGTGGATAATTTCGTGATTACAGAGATCGTTCATAATTTCGCCTTAATTAAAAGTTGGAAAACCCTAACCCGTAAAGTTATCTTAGATAACAACAATAATATTTAATTACTAAATCATAATTAATATTTAATTAATCATCATTGTAATAAATTAATTCTAAAATTTCATTTTTATACATTGACACTTCTCATACTTATTGTATACTTATTATTGGTATTAAAATATATCATATTTTTAATACGTTACTTATTAATAATAACCATTTATACTACCATTTTAACAGTATCAATAAACTTTTTATTTAATATACGCACGCCAATGGATTGCTATTTTTTCTCTAAAATACAATTTAATATTATTCAGTTTTTAAATAATAAATATGTGAAAACGTGGATCCAAAATTAGCGTATCGGATTTTTTTAGTTTCATAATGAAATTAAATAATAATTATTTATTCACTTTTATATTAAATTGATATCCACATCACTTGGAAATAAATCATTTATATATACTATTTTGTTTCTATTGCATTGAAGCTTATTAAATACAAGAATAAAAGTTTAAATATGTTCATCCGGAGAGATGCGACAACCAGCAGACACAAATGGAATATCAAGTCGTTTGTCAAACTATCCCTCTGTACTATGATGGAAAGTGCTTGAAATATCAATGATCTCCCAGACGCGGAGGCAGACCACCCGATTGAATGCGTAACATCTGCATGCGATGTGTTCATGTCGAGGACGTCAACCCGATGTTGCAACAAACCTGTGTATTAGTGGAACGATAACATAGCTGAACAGCGCAGAAGATGTTTAGCCACCAGGAGACGCTGTACTCGAGCACATGGTCTTTGAATTATGACGAAATGTTTCAGCAGCTGGCAGTTTCCAAAACAGGCGTGAATTATGTCGTGAGGTGGATCGAGACACGTGGAGCAGACCGTACAAGATCGTAAATGCCAGGTTGAAACATCTGACGGCTGCTAGTCCGATTTGTCCCATGTTACTACATAATATACTATCTACCCATTTCCCATAACAACCGGAACCTACTCTGGAGGTGATTCACCCCTTGAACCAAGAGGAAGTTATTGACCGCGTGGAACTTCGGAAAGCTTGGTTGAAGGTTCGTGACAGTAGTTCCCCGGGTCCTGACGGGATACCAAACGTGGCACTGAAGGCAGCTATTAACGCCCGTCCTGATTTGTTTCTGCGAGTATATAACGAGTGTCTTGGGAAAGGAGTTTTCCCAAAATGTTGGAAACATAGGCGACTTGTGCTTCTCCCGAAGGGCAAGACGTCGACATTCGATCCATCAGCTTACCGCCCGATTTGTCTGCCGGATACTGCTGGAAAGATACTGGAGAAGATAATTTGTGAGAGATTGGATTCATTCATAGACTATAATCAACAACTTTCTGATTTATTTCAGAGATCGTACCCTCGAGTATGATTCAGACGATTGATCTAGGATACATCCAATAACAGGAGGAGTCCCACAGGGATCAGTTCTTGGCCCATTATTGTTGAATATCATGTACGACGATGTATTGAGACTACAGCTGCCTGAAGGAGCTGAGATCATTGGATTCGCCGAGGACATAGCTGTAGCTATATCACGCTCTGAGCGTAGATCAAGTGAGACACAAACTTGACCGGGTCATTTAGAGAGACGGAAACCAAATTATCGAAGAAGAGAAGACCTAGCCAATCTCCGAAGAAGGAAAGTCAAATCCTCAAGAAGACAAATAACTGCGCTCAATATTCAACCGTAGCAGTCATGCTTATACCTGGAGTGGAAAGAGCAGAGGAGACAGCGTCAACCTCACAAAGCTGGAAACAGCTAAAGAAAAAGGTGAAAAATAAAAAAGCACGACCGAGACCTGCTTGACCTGATGCATTGTTGGTTAAGATCGAAGAAGGCAAATTGTATGCGGATATTTTGCGAAGCATACGGAATGATTCCTCTCTGCCAGAACTCGGGGAAAAGGTGATGAAAGTCAGAGAAACTGCGGCAGGCGATCTGCTATCACAACTTGGCAGGACTGCAATTTAACAACCGACTATTTCTACAATATCATCACAGAGAAATTCGACGAGACAGCCAAGGTTCATAAAGTCAAATAGGAATCCACCATCCTTTTGAAGGACCTCGATAAGCTGACGACGAAGACCGAGATCTGCCAAGCTCTGAGTGGAATACATCTGCACGCGATGTATCTATGTCAAGGACCTTGGAAGAAGATGTTTAGCCACCAGGAGACGCTGTACTTCAGCACATGGCCATTTGAATGAACTGTTTAAGCAGTACCGTCATGAACGCTTGGAACTAAGAAAAATCATTAACGTTAGCAAACATAAAAGCTGGCGTGAATTATGTCGCGAAGTGGATATGGCAATGTAGGGGAGACCGTACAAAATGGTAACCAACAGTTTGAAACATCTGACGGCTACTAGTCCGACTTGTCCCACGCTACAACATAACATAGTATCTACCCTTTTCGCACCACAACCGGAACCAACTTTTGAAATGATTCACCCCTTGAACCAATAGGAATTTGAAGTTATTGCAAGTGGAATTTTGAAAAAACGACGGAATACTGTGCCACGGGATACGTGGCACTAAATGCCACTATAAACGCCCGACCTGATTTGTTTCTGCGAGTATATAACGAGTGTCTTGGGAAAGGAGTTTTTGCAAGATGTTAGGAATTTTAGCGACTTGTACTTCTCCCGAACGGCAAGACTACGACATCCGATCAATCAGCTTACCGCCCGATTTGTCTGCTGGATACTTCGGGAAAGATACGTGTGAGAATAATTTGTTGGAGATTGTAGGCATTCATGGAAGCTAAACAACTTTCTGATAAGCAGTTTGCTTTAAGCTTGGTCATACTCCATACTATCCTGATTGTCCAGGAGTTGCTGAAGACGTGGAGAACGTATTTTATACTTGCCCACGATTTGAAGCTGATAGACAGCAGTTGGGTGTTATGGTACAATAACAACTTATCCCGGATAATATAGTTGCTGTGATAGTTGAATCATGTACATTATGGACCGCTATGGCACATTTCGCAGCAAAGATTTTCAAAGATCTGAGGAAGTACAACACACACAGGTTGCAGTTTTCATACCAACGTAACCAACATAATTTTCTTACCCTAACAGTCCAGCGTTAACACAAGTTGCACTATAGTACAACGCTTTATATGGAAGGTCTGTAAGCAGTGATGCCAGATTCGGCATAATAGCAGCAACTTGAATATAGTTGCTATCGAGCGGGGTTCGCTCTGTTATAACGCAATGTGGGTAATAATTTTAAGAGATTACATATTTTTGGATCATTAATTAATAATTATTATTTATAAATTATTAATTAATACTTTTATTAGAATTGAAACAATTTTTTCAATTTAGTTTACAGTGTTATATTTTTATAGATGAAATTGAAAAATTATTAATTACTGATGCAAAAAATGAGTTCTCTAACATTTCTCCGAACATTTTCACCGACATTGCAGTATGCTCGTCATACAATCGAGAACGATCACAAAGAACGTAACTTAATAGCAACTATGTTCAAGTAGCTCCTATTATGCCAAATCTGGCATCACTGGCTGTAAGGGAGATAAGACAGACTCCCAAAATGTAGTAACAGTCCAGCAGTGATACCAGATTCAGCATAATAGCAGCAACTTGAACATAGCTGCTATTGAGCGGTGTTCGCTCGGGTATACCGCAATGTCAGTACAAATTTTAGGAGGTAACTTATTTTTTGGATCATTAATTAATAATTATTACTTATTGATTATTAATTAATACCGTTATTATATAAGAGTATATAAAAAGTATAATTCGATTTATGATCTCTTTGTATTACCATTTTTAAATTAAAAAAAATAATTAATAAAATTGTTTTAATTAATGATCCAAAAAATATGTTCTCTTACATTTCTCTAAACATTTTTACCGACATTGCAGTATGCCCGTTACACAATTGAGAACTATCACAAATAACGTTGCTCAATAGCAACTATGTTCAAGTTGCTGCTATTATGCCGAATCTGGTATTACTGATTCCAGCACACTTTCATATTGCAATTCCTCGAACCTGACATTGACGTAGAAACGGTTCTCCTTAGGGCTTCATTATGTGCGTAATGTGACACGGATTACAAAAATGCAAAATGCACTTTTTGAAAAACAAATGCTCAGACTTTTCAATATACTCAGTTTATATAATTTGTATGCGAATTAGTTTAAGATACCATAATTAGAGTTCTTTATCACAATAATGATTCAGGCCTACTTTATCTCTCCGTTAGAATATTATTCTTTTAACCATTATTGTGTATGGAATTTGTCACCGAGATTCTGAGGTCAGAAAGAAATGCCTTTGTAACTTAACCTGTTACATTTTACATCACATATTTCATATTACGTAAATAAGAATCAACCCAGACAAAGTGTATTTTTTTACTTGCTATAGCAGCACTATGGTAGGTATCATGAAAACGGTATGATAATGACATTTCTCGTGCTCTTTGTCAATAACATATCCAAGCTAATGACATAGAGTGAAAGAAACAGTTAACGGATAAGCAGAAGACAGTTATCTCATTATTGTTTAAAAGAAAATAATTTTGCAAACGCAAGAACTCATTAAAAAAACTTACGAAAGGATAAAGTACAAAGTTTAATTTTTAAATGAAAAATAATAATACTGCATAGCTATTCTAGTTTAACTATATTTGTATATAATTATATTTATTATAATATATAAATCATTATATATATTTATTATTAAATGAATATTCTATTTTGAAGTTTATTTTTCCAGTGTAAATATGCAAGTAAATCTGTTCATATATGCATATTCTCATAAATATTTGTACAATATATTCCTGTAATATAATTATTATAAATTTTGTTAATATTAAATTATTACATATATTATCATGTTTTTAAATTCTGACAGATTCCTTTAATTAATATTTTATTTATACATTATAAACGTCTTTTTTATATATTATATATTATGAACTTTTATTTAGTAACATATTTTTTGCATAAACAGTCACTTATAATCAAAAATATATTTCTAGTCAAATTAATTAATTTTTTACTGTTAATATAATCTACATAGTTTATTTCATATAATTGCATTTTATACATTTGATATATTTCAAACATCGATCGGTAGATTTGATTGTGCAGACATCTGGTAAGCTGAACATTACGATTTTTATAACTACACAAAAGTTGCGTAGGCCTGCATGAAATGTAAATTTTGGTTTTGCGCAGGGTATAATAAAGACAGCGGCTATTCGCACCAAATATTAAATCACGGGTTACGGGTAAATAATACGCAATATTGTTTTGAATCAAATATATATATATATGTATAAACGAAGTTTCGGAGATAGCGACTTTTGGGGCCCCTATGTACGGCCCTGATTTTTTTTTTTTTGAAGAATATATGGCGAAGCGCATTGGGCGGCCTCTCTCTTCCTCACCCTCATTAGAGAATGCGGGGGGGCTGCGCCCCCCCCCTTAAAAATCTAACCAAACCTAAAACGCGAGGGTCCTAGGGGTCCCCAGTACCGTATTTTATGGAATTCCCCCTTACAATTCCCTTACAAACAATGTGGCCATTTTTATCCAATTACCCGTGACACGTTCATTGTGTGCAAAACCCACCTCAGATAATAAAATCATCTCATAACAC
>JABFQC010007277.1:0-10176 GCA_022817085.1 Psilanteris sp. ZL-2020
TTTCTTCACTGCGTGCCGCTGCTGCCTCTCCCACCATGCGCTTGAACAACTCGAAACTATATTTTGTTAGTATTGTCAAAGTCGACTGACAAAATAATTAGTCGTTTGCAGTAAACGAATTTCATCTATCCCATTACTGGCTTGCTGCCGGTGCGAGTGGAAAAACAAAACTGTGCCAATAACGGCTTTATACCGGCAGGTAATCCAAAATTATGTTAATTTTTATCTCTGGCATTACTTCGGGCCAAAGTCGGTTGTACAGACTTGCCAGTCGCGTTTGATGTTAGTTTAACACACGGTGCCTGCAACCAACCGAAGTCAAACATCTGCTGGCTCGGCTTTGTTTACCGTAGTTCGGGTGCCGGTACTGGGCCGATGCTGGGCCATTTGGACTACTCTGGCAATTTCCACTTGGGTATATACATAAGATTATCTAACGATGCCTTTGAGGACAGACGGCCATCTTGTTTCCCATTTACGCAATGTTAAATATTTTACGAATGGTGGTTTTGAGGATAGGTCTCAAATCGCTGCGTATATATATAATGAGGCTCTTGAAGACAGATCCGCAAAATACGGTGCTGGGGCCCCCTAGGACCCTCGGGTTTTGGTGTTGGCTAGATTTTTAAGGGGGCGGTTGGGGGACGCAGCCCCCTCGCATTCCCTTGTGAGGGTGGCCGAAGGCCGCCCGATGTGCTCCGCCATATTTGCTCCGCTAAAACAATTTTGCAAAGACGTAACTAGGTGCCCAAATAGCGTTTGTACACCCAAATATATATATATTATGTTATGTGATCCATTATTACAATTTTGAATTTTGCAGAACTTTAGAAGGCAGTAAAGGGCGGGGGTGATTGGGAGGGGGTGGACCATATTCATATCATTGATTCGGAAGCAGGTTGTCGTGGTATAGCGTAACAGATTCGCACCGACAAAGCACGACTAACGCAAACAAGGTCAAATATAGCGAACAATAGAGAATTTGAGAAGTTGTACCGGCAGCTCAGGAGCGATCGGGGCGATTGGATGTTTGAACGGGGCTGAATGCCGCGAGCGATATGCACAATGTTTGCAGACATAAGGGTGGAGAACGGCTCGGAAACGAAGGTATTGGTTATATTTAGAGTCGTCTCACAAAGTAGACGTGGGTAAACGCGCGATACGCGTCTACCATGCAAAAAGGTGTCCGATTGGTGACTGCAATCCCGCTAATGTACCCGTGGGATAACGTCAAAGCATTCTTTTAGCTTCCGATGGATGCTGTATGCAACGCTTCCTATTTTTCATCTCTTCAGTCGTGAACAAATCAAAGACCCAGTCTGAATTATTTCCGTTGTGACCAGTCGTGCGGCACTTGGATATTCCCTTTAAAAACGTAACACCTTTTTTGAGAGACGTAAATCTACAAAAGACTCGCTGGAGAATAAAATATGGCATCGCGCAAAGATTACTCGTATTATAATTGATTTACATATTTTTTTCACGGGCGAATAATTTATTTGCTACATTATCAGATATATGAACTGAACAACTGCAAAGTAATATGAAAAGACTAATTGCGTTATGGAGAAAATCCTTTTATCAATAACTACATTTTTCCTTAACAAAATCAAAATAACGATGCAGTGTTGTTAGGTTTTAGCAATCATTTTGACGGAAAATTATATTATCATTATTATGAGATCTACGTTAACCATATTCCCATTTAATAGAGCTATAATGTAAAATGTATTTACGGTTTTTGATACCATATCAATAAATCGAAGAAGATATAAGTTATACGTTGTTAATTTTGATTGGAGAACAAAGAAATTTGTTATTATTTATGAAATCTATAAATATAAATAATATATACATCTAAGGTTTGTATGGTATGAATCTTTAATCGTGTCAAAAAGTAGGATAAACCTGGTCAAATATTATACTTGTAATTCTATTAAAGATTTCTTATATTTGTAATATTAACATTTTATTAGGCAAGTAGTTTATAGAAATTTATTATGTAAGAGAAATTACTATTAGAGTAAAATTTATTGTCAAGTTATAATGAACGTAAAAATGATAACAAAATAGTTTTGTGTTTGCAACAAACAATACTTAGGCATTACAATTAAATTGTGATTCGTTTATATTAACAACTTTGTTATCATATTTTTATTTAGTGTTTTATAAGTAGAAAATTATAATTTCGATCCCCTACTTGGATATCCTCATTTTCATAAGTGCATGCAGTCATTCTTGATCCCAATTAGATAGACTGAACCAGCTCCTTTCTGAGTATATTAATGCATAACCTATTAACCATCTAAATAGGTGATTCGGGAGATTGATTCCAGTGGTGCCAAGTTATTAACTTAAGGTTAATAATAAATAAACAACTTACTTTTTAAGTTTGCTTTCATTTGTATTGATTACTAATCAACTAATTCGCATATATAAATAAGAATTATATTGCTCAAGTTAGGATATGAATATTGTATCAATATTTTAATTTTTAAGGACTATTATTTTACTTTATAGAGAAACTATGTTCAATTTACATTTATGTCAAATTAATAATTTTTAATGTTTAGTAACAAAAACGGGAAGTAGACTTATCTAAGATATTTTCGAAATCCTTGTGCATATTATCGATATATTAAATAAATTAGAGTATACAAATAAAACAAACACAATATATAAAATAAACATAATATTATAAAATACCATACTCGTATAAAAAATTTATAATAATTTTAAAAATATTTGTTTCTATATTCTAGCAATACTATAATTACAGTTATTTTTAATATAACTTCTTTTTGTGTATATTAATAAATTGTAGATCTTACAACTTTTCTATATTCGAAGTCAAAAGTTTTAAATTTTATTTGTTAATCGTAATGTAAACTTCATAACCAACTACTAAATGGTTTTCAGAATTATATTGATGCTCAACGAACGTTCAAAAACGTTCATAAAGGCAGAAGAAACTTGAAATCGGCACAGAAATCATTGAATATACCGAACATACCAATCATAACAGCATATTATCTGCAGCGTGTGTAATTCATGAGATATACAACTTTTAGACATTTTATTAACAATATTCCGGTTTAAGAGACATTTTAATTATCTTTTAGATTATATAATAAAACGTTTGTCTGCACGAAATTCTTATCCTATAATACTTAATTAAGTTCCCAAAATTACTTCTTATACAAGATAATATACTTTTATATGTAACATTACAGTATACGAACAAATAGGATAATTTATTATTGTATACAACAAAAAATTTTCTCAAAAAATTATCCATTCAATTTTTTACAATTGAATGAAATCGTGTAGCAATATTTATAAACGGATAAAATTGAAAAAAAACACAACATTCCCATACAAAAATCTGAATTATTATTTATTGATATAGATTGACGTTTCTAAATGTTCAACCGCACGCTAGCGCACAGCTTCAATTAAATATCTGAAATTTGTCATCAGGCGTCTTCAAGTTCATTTCAAGGGATGCAATTGCGCCAGAAGGACAATACAGGTATGTATTATTTGTCGATAATAACAAGTCTTTTTGTGTACGACTAAATACGAACAACTTTAAATACTAGTCTTAAACTCTCGTTACAAGATAAATTATAAATTAAATAACTAAATTATGCATTTAGAAAGCGATATACACAAAATGCATTCCAAAAATTTGTTGTTCACGACCAAGGATGGGTTTTTCCGTATTCCTTTAGTTCATTCACACCTCTGCGCCTTGAGACTCAACTTTCAAAACCTGCAATTGAATAATAAATACACAGCGACGCCAATAGAGAGCGTAAAACAGTTATAAAAAAACAGCAGTAACTACGTTAGAATCAATTATTCAGGATGCAGTACAGCTCCGTAAAGAGAGTTCGAGCGGGCTAGTCGTAAAAGGGGCGGCAAGGCGACACGTTGTTTGGACGTTCCGGATATAAAAGGATACAGCTGAGCCAGTGCGGTGGCTGTAAAGGTTGCAGTTAAAAGTTGGACGAATTATCAAGGGATTGACCGCGTACTTCTTTTATGTGACAGCCGAAGGTTCCTATAAAGTCTTCCGGAGACTTATAACCTTCTCCACTAACGTAGTTTCTATGCCACAAAATTACACATTTGTTTTCTCGCGCGAATCTATTATTGTTGCAAATAAATTTATTCGAATTATGTGCTTGGTATAATATTCATTTAATTATTCCATTCATCATTCAAAACGTAATATTTTACATAAACAATCACTCGAACTTCGCCGTATGTATATGTACCGTATATTTTTGACAAATGTATGTATATAAACAATCGCAATTCATCATAAATTAATTTGAACAAACTTCATTTTCAGATGCAATGAATATACATTTTGCAATGAATACTAAAAGAAATCACATGGGTCATTATTCCACCATAAACTATCCTTGGATACGATTTATTCTGTTGGTTTAATACGTTAAGTTCTCATATTTGTATAAAATTAATAATTTGAATTATTAATTGTAAACGTTGATTACACGTTAGTCTTCATTTTGTCAAATAACACAATCTTATTTAGTTGGTGCAATTTATCAAAATAAAAAATAGACACCATACAATGACAGACTATGGAGAGCGCGTGAACAAAACTCACGTACATAATAATAAATAAACTTTGTTCCATTAAAAATGTTAATATACATTATATTAAAAACGCAACATATAACTTTTAACAGAACAAAGTTTATTTATATAATTATTAACTTGAATTTTGTTCACGCGCTCTCCGTAGTCACTCAACAAAATACCATATATGTTGCATTTTCAATATAATGTATTCAATGATATTTCGTGGGAAATGATTGAACCAGTATATGTCATAAAAACTTAAAGAAACTAATAAAATCAAGAAAATGAACTATAAAAAAGTTATAGGATGTAATAAAAATGTCTTCGTTTATCCCCTTGTAGATCCAACTTCAGAAGTGTATGGTGTTAGAAATTGTTTTATTTGTCACATATTTCATTCGTTTTTACATTAATAAATTCATGTTCAGTAAAAGAATTAGTAGTACCATTTCGAATTTAAATTGTACTAATAAAAAAAACCAAACGCTTGAAATAAATGCGATCATTTCGAGAGATCTATTTTTGATTAATTTTGTATGATTCTGCTAATCGTATTATAATACAACGATTCCTGTTTGATAATCTTCATTACAAAAAATGATTATATAATAAAAGCTTCAAACCGTTATAAAATTATTTAACAAAAAATAATACAATTTACTATTTAATTATGCTAAAATTATTACCAATGCTGAGTATATTAAAAAATAAAAATATATGATAGAACAATTTGGACGAGAATGTCTCGTTTCGTCTCATTAAAAATTCTTTTTAATAATATGCGCATACAATGATTGCAGTATATCTTTTCATAATATGTATACAATATCTGAAATCAGTTTTTAATAATTAATATAATCTTCAAACAACACTTTCAAAATACTCGTATTAATATATTTGTCGTAATTATTATTAGTAATATATTAGCTCCGTAACATTAAACTTAAAGAACATCTTTTAAAAGGACTTATAATATATATATATATAAATATATATATATTTATATATATAAATCGCACATATTCTCCTAAAATTACAAATACAGCTCGATTGAATAAAAACTACAAATTCAGTAAATTTAATAATATATTTCAAAGTTTTTTAAATCCAATAAAATTGCTTATAGAAAACCATATATCTTACGGTTGTTCTCTAAGTCTGCTGCAACGGAATTATTGTTAAATTGTAAGACAGCGAGTTTATTAAACAAAACAAGTTGTTCATTAGCTTCAATTGATTCAGTTCAACCTTCATAATCATGGAATAGTATTTATTTTCATTAAACATTTTCAAACATTATTTTAAATTCTTGACTATATTACATATAATTAATATAAATTCTATTCTATATTATTTGAACTTTTTAATCATCGCTCACAATAGCGCATTCTCACAAAATTGGAAACTCCATATATATATTGAATAACAATTAACTATATATATATTTTTTTAAATGTAGTAAATCTTATTTATTATTATTATTATTATTATTATTTTATTATAATCTTAAATAAAAATATTTGTTTTGTAATTGTGTTTAATTTTTTAGCACAACTATTTTATTAATTCTATACATATGAAATAAATAATGTTATACAATTAAAATAAATAAAAAATAAATAACAAATAAATAATAATAAATGTCAAAAATCACATCTCTAAATCTTTTATATAAATATTTATGGCAATATAAAATAATTAATTATATATTTAACATTGCATTTCATTTAATTCTAAAATTACTAGGTTTCTAGTAGTTATCTACACATTTGAATGCACTTTATTGTATAATATCTTCTGTACAGACTGTACTGAATATCTCAATACTCACACATGTTTTCCGTTCAAAAATGGCATCCACGGCTACTTTTCAATGTATCGACTTTTTAGAATTTCAGGTAATTATACAATTAAACATTGCATTTTATTAATGCTCAATGCAATATTACAGCTACAGCATTATTACTTTATTTACAATTCAAAATATTTTTAAAATTTGGAAGTGAACCGGCGTAATTGATTAGTTAACCTTTACACATGATAAAAATAAACTATTTTAATACTTTTTGAATTTTTATATCCCTACCTAATTACTTCCAAATTACATAAGTACTCATTTCAGTTTAACAATTTTAGTTTTCAAAAATGAAATCTAAATTAAAATCTACTTAGTAATTTCAATTATTATACTTATTTCAAAATTAAATTAATTTTTGTATAATTTCATAGTTAAATAAATTAAGTCATGATATTATTTAATTACATACAAATATGTATATATTTTACATTAATAAATAAATGAAAATTAATTTAAAATTTCACTCTTCTGTGACTTCTTTAAATTAATACTGTAATTCTAACCTTAAAATTATATTTTGCATTTAAAGTTAAAGTATTTTTATAATATACCTTAGTATAAAGCTTAGTAACTCTAAATTTACGTGTAAAAATTATATATTACAAAATGTACATTATACAAATAAGTGTATAATAATGTATGTATATTTTTATTTAATTTTAAAACATTTTTTTGTAGGATACTTTGCAACAAATGCGACAAATAGATGACAAGATAATATACTTGTTAAATACCAAAATTCCAACAGAATCATTCAAAGGACAATTAGATCCACAAAATGAATGCAAAGAACTACATAATCAAATTCAAACTATACGTTCAAAACGACAAAATGCAATTTCTTCATGTTTGAATATTACAAAACAAAAAGTTCAACAATTAAAAGATCAAAGAGCTACAATGGGACATGATGATGTTGAACTTTTGAAAAATCTACGTAAAGAGCAAAATAAATTACGTTTATTTCAATCAGAATTAAATGTAGAAGAAGTCGTGAAACAACGTACTGATAAAATTTACCATGAAAAATGCCGCTCATTTTACAAACCATAATTTACTGAATAATTTATAACCACATTTAATTTTTAGTGATTACTATTTTAATGTGTAATTGAAAAATTTAAATATATAAGTATGTGACATATAATGATGCAAGATAATGTAACATTATACAAATTATGAAGATTCTGAAACAAATTAAATAACAGTCTAAATTTACACACATTTAATATTTCTGAATTTTTTAAAAAATAATTTCATAACTCTTATTAAATAATGTTGTTTTACTTGTAATAGTTATTACATATAAATATATAACACTGTTGATACTTTTTTAATGGAATATAATAAATATTTGACATTGTACATAGAAATTTCTAATAGTTGATTTATAAAATTATTTTGCCCTGTATCTACACTTATTAGTATAACTAATCTTAAACATTTATATTGTAAAAGTAATGTAAAACATTGTAAGAATTAATATTTTATTTATTTGTTTAAATTTATATACATCTAAATTTATCTTCTGGTGAACTGCAATTAATAAACATAATTTAATATCAATAATTTGCAAAGTATATTA
This sequence comes from Psilanteris sp. ZL-2020, assembly GCA_022817085.1. Classification (NCBI taxonomy): domain Eukaryota; kingdom Metazoa; phylum Arthropoda; class Insecta; order Hymenoptera; family Scelionidae; genus Psilanteris; species Psilanteris sp. ZL-2020. Next base: position 8,061 of record JABFQC010007277.1, read on the forward strand.
GCATTATTTATTTTATTTTTTTTCTAAAGCTTCTAAAATTGTTATCTGTTTATCAGTTATATTGATTCCATGCGAAGCTTCTTTCTTTCCTAAAAAGGCTGCTCCAATGAAACCAACTATAGAGAATGCTATCATATAATTAGAAAATTTTATTCTAGCTCTTGAAAGTGCATGCGACATAACTTCCAATCTGTAACAGAAATATCTTATTTGTAAATACATAATTAAAGATAAATGCAAATTTATTTCTTATAGTATAAAATTTAATAACTTACGAAATTCTTTCTGGTATTTTATTTTTATTGGGATACTTTTTAACCCAGACTAAAATTATTTTTTGAAATTCACTGGGTTTGATAATAGTAGTACCTGAAACCAAATATTCTTTTATAAATATAATTTTATGCATTAAACTATGTATTAACTGACTTACTCTCAGTTCTCTATGTGAATTTACTAACATTACAATTTTATAATAATTTCAAAATAAATAATTTCTATTATTATAAATAAACTCTTATTATCAAAAAGTATTATGAACTATTTACAAGTTATATGTAATTTAATTTGTATTACTGTAATGAAAAACACGAACCCTAATGTATTGCACTTAGAGAACCCACTTAAATTAGAATATAAATTAGATTAAAAAACCTATATTTCTGCTAGACATAGCTGATGCAGAAGAATGTGATGCTTCTGCAGAAGTTTCTTTAACAATGGTAGTTTTTGAATTAGATCCAATTGCATCTTGAGAAAATTTTCTTGATGTTTCATTTTGTAATATACTTTTATTACTGTCTTGAAAAACTCCAAAAATAAACATTTTTCTAAATAAAATAAAATTCTTTGAAAATTTTGTTTATCAAATTGCTATTAATAATATTTGTAATATTTTTAATATAATTAATGTACCATTCTTATGGACAATTTAATAAATAAAACTAATTTATTAATTTAAATAATTTAATCATTAACTATCATTAATTATATTATAAATAATATTATTTAAAACAGATGTCATTATAATAATTAAGTAATATTCAATTAATATCATACAAATTTATAAAATACGTTCTTAATATGTATTGGAAATGTTAATAAATTAAATTATTAAATATATTGTAAAATAAGATGATATATTGATTAATAATAGAAAAAACATGTTGTTAGCATATTAGAGTTAAAAAATTTATATCTGGACATTTTTAATTATTTGTGCTATTTAAATTTATAAAAGATAACTTATTATTTATATTACATTGTTATAACATTACAAATGTTTCATAATATTAATGCAAATATAGTTATATTTAGTTACATATTTAATTTATATAAACTGTAGGTGTTATTATATACGTATTGACATTGTTTACTAATAAAATCGTTTTTATAAGTTTAATAAACGTTCAGTAAATCTAAAGTGTATTGTAATAACAGTTACCTATTAGCAGCAATATAAATCTGTTTTCAACTTGTCTTAAAATAATGTTGCACAATTTAGATCAATTATAGTTTCCAATGTCATAGAAGTAATGTCAAATTCGGTTGGTTGGATTTGATCTGTGTTGCCAGGTAAAGTGCGACAGACACGGCAGAGAGAAAAACTCACCTATTGTGGGATCATTGTGGGATAAATCTCTCTGACAAAGAGAGAACTAGAAACCGGCATCACTGGTTTTGACTAGTACTAGTATATGCTATTATTATGGCAGTGTTTTTATTGTACTGAGAATACTGTCAGTAATGAAGCTATCTTTATCTAACTTGTTCAGGAATATAATTTCATCTTTTATTCACACTTTACTGCCAGTAAATTCAGTAAAACAATCAAAAACGCACCCATAGTAGTAACTTTAACAAAGTTAAAGTTAGTTTAAATCATTTATATGACAAGTTACTAGCATAAATGCAATAAATGCCTATACGCCTAATAGTGATGCCAGAATGCATATAGCTTCTCCACTGTATAGCATTCGTAGTGTATTCTGTTAAGGGGGTTCTCTAAGTCTGTTGTAACGGAATAGTGTTTTCTTTTATTACAATATTAAATTTTACATTTTTATAAAATGCTAGAATTTGCACACATTTTTCGATAATGGGAATTTATTTTTGT
>JABFQC010007278.1:0-10174 GCA_022817085.1 Psilanteris sp. ZL-2020
ATAAATATGATAAATATAATTTATATGTAATAACAATTATTATTTCCATTTACATATTATACACAAAGTGATAAATATTATCAAATATGTGGTTGCGCCTATTCAAAAATATATTTCATAACAGTTAAACCTTTTTTTCAGTGTACACTGCTAAAAAATATATAAAAGCGTATCTTCTTTAAGACACAAAGCGACTTAAGTAAGACGCCTAAGTGTCTTAATTTAATGCTCAATATTATGTATTAAGACAGCCAGTGACTTAAATAAGTCACTTTATGTCTTAAAATCGTGACATCTAATACACTTTTTTTAACAGTGTAGGTACGACTGTGAATTCAAATTTTTGTGTAAAAAGTTTGATCCGACAATTTGATGGCGAGCTTCATCCTACCCCCTTCAAAAATCTAACCAAACTCACGAACAGAATACTAGGGGCCCTAGTATCGTATTTTATGAATCTCTCTCCAAATCTTTCGACAAATCAATAGTATATATAAATGCATGATTCATATTGTGTATATGATTTTGTGGCATTAATAATAATATAAAATATAGGAAACTTTAAAGATATGGAGTTTATATTGCCAGTATTTTTTAATTAAATTATAATTGTTATATTCACAATAAAACGAATACCAAGTTTATTACTGCTAAAAATATTATGTCTTAATTGAGACACAAAATAACTGACGTTTTTCAGACATCAGTTTATGTATTGCGAGAATAAGATACTTGTGCGTTTTGTTTGACACCGATGTCCTAAATTTAGATACTTGCATGATATACTTTTTGTAGTGTATTTACTTATTATTTATATATATTTAAAATATTTGCATTTTATATTTGGAATAATAAGAGAATCTCGTAATTCTAAATGAATGCTAATTTAGATAAAAAAAGAGATATAAGAAATTATTAATGTTTCAATCAACGGTGTTAATAATTTATTCAAAATATACTAATGTCGGAATATATTTGTATTATTTCGATTATTATATTGATGAGCAATTAATTTCATTTGCGTTTACTGATATTCTTTACGTACAATAAACTCAACTTCATAGAAATTTAAGTATCCTTAAATAATTCAATCTAAGTAGAAATATTTTAATATGAATACATCTGAATAGTGTCATTGATACAATTATGTATGGCGAATGTATGTTTCTGCGATTTTTATATGATGGTATATGTACAGGAATGTATGTATGTGCATAAAAGTATACGATTAATTTCTCTATACATATAAAAAAATTATACATTATAGATGCTATCTGTAAATTGTATTTAAATTAAATGAAATTATAATAACAGTTTTATTGATATAAATTGTTGAATAGTTTATTTAAAAATTGATATATATATGATATTCTACCTTATAAATATATATGTTTATTTTCCATAGACCAACAAGACAAATGTTATTATAACTTAAAAAAACATGTATGATTATTGTATGCTCATTTATGGAGCGATTTCTAAAGCGTAAGTTGGTTAACATCAACTTTATGCTAAATTATTATTTATTATTATCTGTAATTCACAAATATCTACATCTCGTCGATAACGCTATTGTAGCGCTACTTATTTTAATCGTTACAAATAAGAAACTTATACCTGAAAAAACAAAAATTATACGGTTTTGAAAAGATACTGATCTATTATTAGCGTATATCCTTGATTTTCTTTGTTTGATTATGACATAATCGACAAATGTTATTGCGGACAAACTATTGAATTAAATGATATCGCACAATTGTTTATTTACAAACAAGTACAAGGTGTTTTAAAAATTATACGATTTTGTAGATATTGGAGATAGGCGTTATCTGTAAAAATTCCTTGCCGATTGTTTACACGGAGCACGTGATCGAAAAGCCATCGAGCTGATTTTATGAAGGCTATTTTTTTATTAGTGAAACTATCAATTCTCATTAAAATTTTTCGAAAAACTTGATGTATGACAATTTTACTTCTCGAGACCACTGTCAGGAATCCATCCGAAGATCAATTAATCACCAGAATGGAGGAGTTGAGACCAACTAACTCTTGATCGTGTGTTCGGTGATTTTACATTTTCTGGTTATTGTTGGAGCATTCGGAGCAACCGCAAAATATTTGGAACGAAACGTAACAATGTGGGCGAAGCATTTTCTTTAAAATGGAAAACTAATTCGACGAGAGTGGACGCTTTTAAAAGCGATTAGGTGAAAATATAAATTGAGAAATAGTCGTGGCGCGTCGACGACACGACCCCTTGGTGGCACAAACGGAACCCCGTCGACACGTGTATGTCGCCGTGTCCGTGTGTGCGTGGGTCCACACACGCGCGCAGCATAAAGAAAGAATTGTCGTGTTGGTGTAATTTCGGACTCGAGGGCGAATGAATGGAATTAGTCAGGAGGCCAGGCTGAATATTATCAGCTCTATCTTCGGGGCTGGAGACTGGAAGCTTAAACGTATCTCCGGACGTATCTGCATAGACGTGCGCTCGGAGCGGGCGAAACGCCGACGGAGACGGACGACGCCAAAAGAGACGAGGATGACGCGTCGCTCGGGTCCGCTCACAGAAGCTGTTTCCATCTTTAATCCAGCGCAGCGACTCAAAAATGATTGCCAACGAAATTGTCAGTGGCGCAAACTGGAATGAAATAAGCAAAGATACCCCCTTTTCGGTACTGTCACCTCGCGCGGTGACGAAATTCGGCCGTGAATAATTCGAATAACTTTTTGACGGACGACGGATGTAACGAGCGCTTATTTTTTGTCCCGGCGATTAACATAATCGCTGAGTTATGTAGTCTATATTTAGACATTCTTGCATGTCTCTTATATAATTTTGTAACATGGGTTTCTCTCTGGGCCCATTTAGCTACCGTCAACCACACCCTTTTCCTGTTATCCTCGACAACAGATATTTCTTTTCAGATACCCAATGACATATTTTAACGAGAGACGCTAAAATACTAGCTACCATTTAATTGATTGTTTTTTCTAGATCGGAAGATGATTCGGAAACAAGTTCGCAGCGAATACTCCGAACTGGTTGCATGTACCTCAACAACTGAATTACGTTATATCGCGTCTAAGTCGATCGATAAGTTTCAGAAAGAAAATTCTTCCGCATAAATTATCAGAATTAACTCGTCGACGAAACTGGTGGGTTTTTGTTTATCGACGATTCGGACTAAAAATGAACTGCAGCCATGTTAACTGCTTTTCTTTTACGTCCGAAGTTACGGGGAAAAATAAATGACCGTGACAGTCGATCTAACGAGGATACCATTCCATTTAGAGTTGGCTGTTGACCGCATCTTCGAGGGTGTTCGTTGCCTATTAAAACATTCCGATCTTGAAATCAGTTGGGTCATTCATGTTCCTAGCCTGAGCACGCGCGTGACAAGGGTCGATTGCAATGTACCCGCTCGTTTGTCACTGACATTGATTCCTAGCGATACCTCTGGAAATCGCAGTTTGGTTAACGAACGACATAACCAACTTTGGAAATTCCTCAAACAGGTGAATTAATTGGTACGAGACGCAGAGCATGGGTAGTACACTCAAAACATTGTACGCAAATGACACACATACCGTGACTCGGGAAGATTAAGTGGAGTCATTCATTTGAGTGACTTGTTTTTGAATGTGATAGATAGCGGCCGATTTTAAAAAATGATCTATACATCAACTTTTACTCAACAAACAATCTAGTCGCGAGGCAAAACATTTTCCTCATTTTTTTCGTTACTGAATATAAACCATGCAATGTTTTACGGGCGTTGTTTTTAAGCGCTAAAATTGGAAATGTTTGTTATTGAAATGTATTATTTATTTTACAGCTAAATAATTGCGCCTGAGTGGTTATATTAGGTTTTGGAAGTATTATTCATTCAGAAAACGAAATGCGACAAAAAATAATATTATAGCGCAATTCGTATCAATTTTTAACACCTATTTTAACTTTCGATGAATAAATGTTAAATCTAAGACAGATGCGCGCGCAGATACGTTTATTTATCATATTAATCCGTTGATCTGACAGAAACGAAAATATTGATTCGTTCGATATAGTTAATACTATAAGAAAACGATATACTTTGACAAACAACTTTCATTAATGTATAATTGATTTAAAACGTACGCGTTGTTTTTTCTTTCGTCTCATATTATCATTTGTTTCTGCTAATAACATTGGTTCCTTTATCTCACCATGTCTTCTTTATAACGTTTAGTTTTTACAAGTTGTCGGAACCGAAAATGACTGCCGAAGAGATTTGATGAAACAGCGATAATTTTCCGTATGTATCCGTCGCATGTTTCAGAATGTAACTCATATATTACATCTCGGCTTCCTTAGGATCTAACATAGTAGCGCGATAGGCGACGGTAGGCGGTCTCAGATATAGGGGTCTGTGGGGCCACGAGCGTATGGGATACCAATCTTGTCACCTGGACCAACGTATTTTTATATCGCAACTGTATATAATTATTCCCATCTGCACGACTTAGAAGCATAAACAGACGTTGTCCGCAAACAAACAATCCAATCGATTCTCAAATTTGCAATTGCACAGTATCATTGGTGAGATAAAAAAGAAAAGATTCGGAATACTCATTGCCGTGAATACACGCCGAACGCGCGCAGTTTTGATTTAAAGCCAAACTCGTGATCTATAGTCGCATTCAGCAGCGATCCCCTACGGTGATCTACGACGCTTTTGCGGCCAAACCGCAATATTCTTTCCCCAGAAATTTACCTCAATAAATTTACGCATTGTAAGATTTGCTTTCGCCTTGGTACTTGACCAGACAATATTAATAATAAGTTAGCCCCAAATTATTTTGAAATATTCCACAATCGAAACACATGCCCAAAATGTGCCCGATCGGCCGCTATAGATGGCCGTAGATAATATGACAGCGAGCTCATAAAACACGATCATAACGACATTGTGAACGAAGACATCTTCATATGATGGATCCTTGAATTTAGCGTCTTCGTTGTATTTATATCTTTTTGTCTCTTTTTCTTTTTTTTTCTTTTTTTTTATTGAAAATAACGTTCGCTTCTCCGGCGAGCGAGCAATAAGCGGCGCGAACGTTAGACAGCTGTCACCCATTGGAGGCTATTGTCGCACGATGTTTGAGTGTTCCCGAACAGAGGAGAACACCCGGTATTGTCCTGCCGAGATCCGCCGATTACGTCGACGATACGATCTCATCTGCATCCTTCCTCCTCCTCCCCCCAATGGTGGTTCACGTGCGTGTTCACTGTCTATGTGGTATGCTCTCATATATACAAACGCTTTGCTACCCTCTGCCACTGCGGATTTATGTGGCGGGAATGCGCGAAAAGATGCGGTCAAATATTGTGTAGTAGATTTAGATTTTTAGATTATCAGACCGGCTTGTCTCGATTTGGTCTCTGATGTTCTTATTAAATATAAACACGTCGAATGCCCACGTGCAAATAAACCGTAAGCTTTCAAACGTAACAGCTGAAGATTAGTTCCCAGCAAAACCAGGTTTAATAAATACGTTAAACATTTTATGTTCCAAGCAAAGTGAGCGTTTAATTAACGATTCTTCTCATTTCCTATAATACTCGTGAAATCAAGAGCATTATGTCGTAACGATAAAAGTTGTTGTTATAGATCGCCTTGACGAATTGGACGCGGACGTCGTTTTTTTGTATCACAAATATGTGTGATTATCTCATTTAAAATCGATGAGGATCGACGGTATTTTTGCCGCAGCATAGTCACGTATTTCTATGGGCACGATGACACCGCATACAAAAAGATACAATATTGCTTCTTGCCAACCATTCAAAAACTTGTCTCTTTCGCTGTATAACACACTGGTTTGTTCAAAGGATATTTTATATGAACACAGAGGCGTGCGGTGTCATGAATACAGAAGTGCGACACGACAATTGTGTCAGTAGTAGCAACAAATGCAAACAAATTTGATTCACCGAATGGCCTACGGCCACCGTGTTGCTGTCTCGGAGTCTCGGGCATTTTCGTCGAAGCTCTTGTTACATGCGACGTCAATATTGCGAGCCAAATTACGACCTTCTCGGTCAAAATATCCGCCGTACCATACTCCGAGGAGATTGCAATCACGCCTACCAATCTCTTCTCGTCTTAGCTTCCGCGATGGTGGCTAACCACAACCAGCCCTCGCTCAGCTCCACCTGGTTTTTCAGTTATCACAGATTGCCGATCTGCGGATTTTCACTTTTCTCTTATTTTATTTCTTGCCACTTCTTTTTTACCGTGCCACAGCTGCATTTTTTATTTACGTATTTTGAAGAATTGATATTCAATAGCACTGTCATGGTGTTACGCCACATTTAAATTATATGTACGCGTATATGCTTGTGTATAAATATGACAAATAGGTTAGATCGAGCATAATGCAAATTCATATTCCAGCATTATTTTTTATTTTTTTTTTCAGTCTATGGTTCTTTATTTCGATTTTTAATACAAAAGTTTATTTTTATAATATTATTGAGTTGATATTACAAATATTTATGGAAGAAAGGGAAATGAAAATATTTTAATTATGTGGACTCAAAGAAATAAAGTGAGAAAATTATATTTAGATGAATAACAAATTAGTTTTAGTTTTATTTTCTATATTATATTTAAAAGTTTTACCCAATTTTAATTAATAGTAATAAAACATCATTAAATCTATTATAGTATACGTGCAATCGTTGCTTATATACTTAGATCTTGAAAATAATCTTATTCTTATGAGAAAAAAATGTTCGTCATCATGATAAAACCATGTATCGCGCATGATTTTATAAACTTATTTTTCTTTAGGTTTATTTCTTGCTCTTCATGTACAAAATCGCAGCAGGAAAGATACAAATGACCCAGTACTGGCACAAACCGGGCAATCGTGTTACCAGTACTGGTATCCAATAATAGCCCAATTGTAAACCTGTATAAGCCCATTGTTCAAACAGCTGTGGAGTGATAAGGCCCAGTACTAGTAACACTATTAGGACAGTACTGGTTTGCAACGTTTTTAGTACTGGTAAGCAACGTTTATAATACTGAATTACAACGTTTCCTTTATTGGAAATTTTATTTACCTATGGTTTTTTTTACCATACCTAGCCGGTATTGGAGAAATATTGTCACGATTCCGGCCCAAAGTAGGCCAACAAAATAATTCGTTGTTAACTATAAACGATTTTCATTTGGCACATTGGTAAAAAAATATACTCTTACATATTCTTACACATACTCTCATATACTGTCCACTCACACACTCTTAAAACGATCATTTATTGCTTAATAGAATCATTTAATAATTAGATGATTTTCCATTGAATACATTGCCAACAAGAAATCATCTATATACATTAAATGATATTCGACTAGACAGTGATAAATTAACGATCTGCTAACGAATAAAGGATTTTGCTTAATAGTTGAGATGAAATGTAAAATTGTAAAAAATAAAAGCTTATTTAAAGTGGAATTATGTTTAAAAAAATAATATTCAGTGTATATTAATTATTTACATATAATTGTGGAAATAATAATTTCAATTGATAATAACCAATAACAAAATTAAACTGTCCGAAAATATTATACATTAATACTATATTACATTAACTTGTTCCAGCTAAAATTAAACGTATTAATTGAACAATTTATGATATACATATTGTGCATGAACATCTTTTGTGCACAAACATCATCTTAAATTTATATAACATAATAAAATTTAAATATTAAAAATTATAAGAAGTAAATAATTGACATTTAATAATTAGGTTAATATCACCGAAATGTACAAATTAATCATAAAAATTATTATTCATTATTGATTCTTAATTAACATTTTAAAAATTGAACTGCCAAAACGTATATAAAACATATACATGAAAAAATTACATAAATTCGTATATAAACTTTCCTACCTATAAAATACATAAGTTTACCTAATACTTCGTTTACATATATGTGTTTAGTTTGAGTTTATTATATATTATTATTTATCTTCTGAGAATCAGAGGATTTATATTAAACGTTAAATGAAAAGCCATTTTTGAAAAATTAATTTAACCTGACCTATAGAATATGTAATTGTATTATTGTACTTTGCATTTCGATTTGTTAACCGGAGTTAACCGGAGTATTACAAATCTGGTTGCCATAGTCTGGCTACCAGTGCTGTGCCAGAATCGGGCCATTTGTCCTACTCTGACAAAGTCCTACTACGATACTACGGCCTAAACAGTACAATTTTTTTTCGAAACAAGAAAAAACAAGAAAATAAAAAATGTATTTTTATTAACTCCCGTATTCCGACTACTGCTTTAAACAGTGATATTTATACGAAAACTTTTCTGAGTTTAGTTGAATCAATTCGGTTAATTTGGGTTGAATATTTTGAAGTGAATACGTCTCATTTTATAGTTTCAATAAATAATCAATTAATCAATATAGACTCTTAAATTTGATTTAATTTAATTCTATTTGTAAGAATATAAGATTATTTAACCCTATTAATTTTTAATGTATATCGTACATCTAATTCTATTTCAAGTATAATGATAAGTTATATAAAATCATCTTTCAGCGATTAAATATTTATTTGTTATAATATTTAATAAATAGTAATATAAACAAATACGCGTATTTCGAAAACCTTCCAATATCATTTAATAATAAGTGTCATTCAATGTAATTTGGATGTAATTAATATTATGCGCTAACGAAAATGGAGAAAATGATATGTAATCAATGAAGAAAAAAGAAGTACGCATTCACGTATGTTCAAAAATTATATAAATTTACAAGAAAATTATACTGTATTAAAACTAAGTATAGTGATAAATGTAAATACAGTAAATTTCGATAAAGGCTCCATAAAAGATTTTTTAATTCTTTTTATTAATGTTAATTATCATCTCAATATTGTATGAAAAATGTACTATCAATTTTTGTGCAGTAAATTCAGTACAATTACAAAACTTCTATTAACGCACATATAATTGAATTTGTCAATATATTGATAATATTTATGATATCGAGTTATATTAAAAGACACAAAAAACAACAAAGTTGACGATAGATAAGGATATTATCAATTGACTAATCAAGTTAAATCAATTCTGATTTATAATTATGAAATATTTAAAGAAAACGGTAGTGAATAATAGATAAATGTAGTTAATCTTAAGTTATAATTTATATCAAATATTGAGTAATGTAGGAATCTCTTACTACAATCAGCCATAATATAAAATATGTTTATTTTAAATATTCAGTTGTTAGACTGCACTTCAATCAATCAATAAACTATATTATTTGTGATATGAAAACTAATTATTATTGTAGTATTCAGGTTATATTGTAATTCTAGAGACTAGGTTTGTATTACAAGCATTTTTAATACGTATTATGATTAATTTATCAGACATAATGATATATATTACAGAAGTAACTGTAAATATCAATTTTCTCGTTACATTTACACACGTCAAGCTGTATTTCCTGGTTGCTGTAATACATGCTAAAAACAGTATTATTTGCTTAAAATGAATTTCAAAATATTAATATATTATACAGTCGACTTATTATTATCAAAAATTCAAAGCTCCCGTGTAAATTATGCATATTTTTTACTTATATTATTGCAGTGCTATTATATGATTATTGCTTTAATATTTAAGATATCATAAGTAGTAAGATAAATATATTAATTTAATATTATTTTTGAGGTGGAGGCATTAACATTCTACAGCTACAGCTATTCTGGTTACATATTCATCTTAATTGAGTGGTTAATATAATATAAACACATCTTGATATATAAAACGTTTTTGATTAAGCAGTCTTGTTTCTGCAAATGCGTTTAATCCGTTAAAAAATGAGAAAATAAACTTTTTCGTGTTATGAATGTCAATTCGACGAATTATAATGATGGTATTTAACAAAATCTTCTACACACATATACGAATGATAATCTTCTTGTTGGAGTGCAGATTGCAGTGCACTTATGCACATACGAGTTGTGTTAAGGATTTCCGAGGATAGCCTCGTTATGCACGGGTCGGTGAGCACGCGTGTACGCCTCAGCCCTTTGCAAGAAATATGCGCTCCTGGAACGCTCTACACGCCTGCTTACATCTCAGCAC
>JABFQC010007279.1:0-10174 GCA_022817085.1 Psilanteris sp. ZL-2020
AAAAGTCGGGACTACATTGATATTACAAATTTTTAAACGTCAATACTATGTCGTGTATTGACGTCGCGAAAACAACCTTATTTCAACGTTGAATCAACTGGTAAAGTCGGAAATTTCTACATGGGTAGTATTATAAACAGCAATTTTCTACGTTTAATTTTTCGCAGTGTATATAGTAAAACAGATGTTACACTGAGAAAATAAATATTTAACTATTTACTATATAATATATCAATAGTGGACGATACGTGAAAACAAAAAAATTATGACATTATATATTACAATTTTTTTACATAAACTTGAATATACTAATATGTGCATTGCCTATTTTACCTTTTAAACAATGTTATTATTCACGCGGGTAGTAGTTTTGGAGATTCTCCCCAAAATAATAAATTAGTTTAACGGCAGTTTGTTAAATTACAACACTAGAGTCCCCTAGAACCTCTAATTTTTCATTTGGTTAGATTTTTAAAGGGGAGGGGGTTGTTGGGGCCTTTTGGGCACCTAATTACGGGGGTGAAGATAAATTTTTTTAATCAGGACAATTAATGTAGTTATTACATAATTTATGGATAAATTTAAAATCAGAGTTTCTGAAGGAATATAATGTAGGCAGTTGTAATAGAGACGATATATGTTTGTAATCATGAGTTCTAAAAGGATCTCATCCAAGTCAAGTTTAAGAGCTATCATTCTCATAAATTTATGTTGTATGGTTTCAATTCTGTGAATATTCACTTGAGTGAAGGGGCTCCAAATTATGCTACAATATAATAAAATAGGTCTAATCAGGGTTAGGTATAAAACTCTCAGAGTGTCAATCGAATCAAAAAGTTTACATGTTCTCCACACAAATCCCAAAAGTTGATTAGCTGTATTTGTACAATTATTGATATATCGATTAAAGTTTAATTTAGAATCAAATATGATCCGCAAGTTTTTAATAGATCTTACTTTTTCTAAGATTGCATTAATAAGTTTATAATGATTATTATATTCCGGATTTAGTAAAATTTAAAAATTTAAACATTTGGATGTATTTAAATATAGTCTATTTTCAGAGCACCATTTATTAACATTATTCTACGCATTCTGCAAAATTAAATAATCGTTGATTCAATTTTATGAAAGATTTTCAAATTATCGGCAAAAAGTAAACACTTCACATCAATCATAGTTTTCACTATATCATCATACTCTATATATCAATATGTTTAATACATATACACGTCTTACCTATGTCATGAACCAATGTTGTGTCAACATTCAAAATCAACGGTATTCCCACGCGTATGCTTACGTCGTATATATGTAATATAATTACGTCATGCCTACGTTATGAACCAATGTTACGCCGACATACAAAATAAACATTAAGGCCCAAGTAAGTATATGTCAACGTTATGCATGTGTAATATTGACGTCCTGCATAGGGAATGTTTAAATGTTGTTACTACATATCGTATAAAAAAAATAAAAACCTTGGGCACAATCCGTAAGGCAAATTTTGATATACAACAAATGTATACCAAAAACATACATTTCCATTAAATATTTTTAATTATATCATAACAACCTTAAAAAAATCAATGATAAAGCTTAAACACATACATACACATAGATTCTCGCAACGCTATTTACATGTAAACGCATCCATACATTTCCTAACATAAAAGGCATTTTCGGAAATTGACTGAAAGTACTGACAATAATCGTGGGTCTTTCTTCCTCTCAAACTAGTTTATATGTTTATCTTTTCTTAACAAAACACTTACAGTATTTTCAGTCAATTACCGAACATAGCCAATGTCGTATATACAACCTAACCTACAAATATTACACTATACACGTTTTACACTTTGCATCTTGCAACGCTTATACTGATTGAATAACACCGATAGCGTATCTATGCTGTATGTCGATACTTCCAACATCTTGTGAGAAACTATATACGTAACATTAAGGACACTAGCACCTCTGCTTATTAACTACGTACAAGGCGCGAACATTTGAATAAGACTAATAAGAGAATAAACTCAATTTTATGCTTAAAATAAATTTTATTGTTGTCATAGTATTTATATTGTTTAATAATATTAATATGATATTATTTAATATTTCTGTATTATAGGGATTATATATTATGTGTATTAATTGATATAAAATGTCTATAATTAAAATAAAATAAACGTATGAAATAAAACGTTTATAATGTCAATTTTAATTTTACTTATAATCATTTACAGACTTTAATTAGAAATGTATTAAAACATTGTTATTAATTAATTCTGGTTACACACATAGAGATAATAAAAATATATTAAATTAATTATAATTACAAAGAAGTAATGGGCAACATATTTTAAAATGGCACATTATATAGTACTACCTTAGAACTGAAATCCAGCATAATTTAACAATGTTTAGAGTTTAATCTTTACAGAATGGTGTTAACACACCACATTGTTCCAACATTGTTAGCACATCCTTCGCAACGTTGACGGCGTCAGTACAATATTAGGTAAAATATTATTTCGTTGGTCCGATATACAATTGTGCACGTTGTTTTCAAACGTTGTAACTACGTCGTATAGACTCTAAAGACGTCCAGACATAGGCATTTTCTGCCTGGGTAGCGTTAAATATATACATTCGTTTGGGGACTGTCTCCAAACGATGCGTATATGTAAACAATAACATTGTTTAAATGGTAAACAAAATGGCCGTCCATCTCCAAACCTGGCGTAAAAAAAATTATATTCAATTTATAATTTGGACGGTGCTGTTTGAATTATCCAAAAGCATAACCATCCAGTTATAAATCTCAAAGGTTAAGTTCTATGAACAGCGTCAATCTGTACCACAGTTTCCTTCCGGTCTATACTTCTGTATCCTGGCCTTTTTGGGCGTTAGCCCTGAGTCATATGTTTCGATTCACATGCAATCTCGTGAAAATCGTCGCTTCCTCACTTCCCGTTGCCGAAACAGTTTCCTTTTTTTGCGAACAATTCGTTAGAACGTGACTACCAAGTATGCTCGTGTATCACAGAGGAATTGATATTACAATGGACCGTTAGGAGACCAATACTCACGCCCGCAAAACCGCAAAACGACATGCTGTCTTTTGTCGTCCGAAAAACTAGTCGTTATTATTATTATTATTATGGTCATGATTACGTCACGCAACCAAAATCATTATTACTGACAGACATATGGCAAGTCAATGTTCCAAATATCCGGCAAAGCGGGCCCACGCCGGGCTGTTGCTTGTCTTCTTTTGTCGCGAAACAAAAGACGCAAGTTACCACCAAAGAGTATTGTTTTCAAATTAAGTTGATCGGCAAATTTGCAGAAACTGCACGCAAGCATAATATTTATTGACTCAATTCTTTTAAAATTGATAATTTTTATACTTTATAGTGATTCAAATTCATAGTGCTATAAAAAAGAACTCAATTCCTACTATATTAATGTAGGTTCTTAGAATTTTTACATTTAATGGGTGAATGATATTAGCATATTTTAGAAACTTTTTGTAAATATAGTTATTTTCTTGTTTCATTTATAGTTTTCAGTTAACAAATTTAATAGTTTAATCTTCCTGGTCACAATTTAAAGTATAAAAATATATGTTTTATATTAAAACAATGATTCTTCGATGAAATAAAATAAAACAGCCTATGATTGTTTATATTGCAAATATAAAATAATCCACTGATCAATTGTAAATACTTCATTTACATTGAATATATAATTCCTATAAAATATTTCAATTTCACGAGATATCGCCTGCTTCAAATCTATATAATATAACGCTTATTAACCATAAAAACATTTGCTTAATTTAATTTAATTTGCCCCTCCGTGTCACCGCCATATGACCATTACCCAAATAACGTGGAAATGATTCTTTGTTCGAAAATATGACAGCCCCATATAAAACAATACTTGTAATTCGACATCCGGTTCTAATGATGGAACGTAACATCAGGCAGAACCTTAGTCGGCTTGGTCATTATTAGGAAATTGATGTGGTATTTATATTCTCATTAGGACTGTTGTCTGAAATTTTGCCGCGCTTTATTAATTTCACGATAAAATGCGCCGTTCGAGAAACCGATAATGTTCAAAAAAAAAAAAATGAAAGGCTATCGAACTTATCGATGGCAAAGCGTTTGATTTATATTCTTCACCCTATTCTCGCCGAGTCTCAGTGTTTGTTTTGACAGGTATGTACCTGATTGCAGAAGGGTGGTCAACACTTAAAGGCGGTCGGCTTTTTTCCACTTCTTTTTCATACGATTTAATGACAGACTACGGGCGATGCCAGTTTCCGTTTCACCGCAATATCGTTAAAAATCGGTTATGTTAGCTGCTAGAGCACGTCAGCTACCTTCCACTTCAAAAACGTCTGCAGTTATGGGTATCATTACTAAGGTTCTTCAAAGACTCCTTTTGGTCATTTAACGATGATAAAATAAATGGTGTTTTTGAATTAATGTTGAATATTACGAATCATTATTATGATATATATACTTTATATATACAACTTGTGGAGTATATTCGGATATACTGATCTTAAATATATACGGTATAAAGTAATTTTAATTACTATATAAAGACAAAAATGTATATTAAGTATATATATATATAGAAATATAAATGGATTTTTTAAATGATAGTTTGATACTCTTATCTTCTTATATGGGAAAAAGGACTGTTATAAACAATGATATTATGAACAAACAATTTTTTAAATTAAATTTCTTAACTTAAATAAAAAATAAATATTGCGTCTTGAGTTGTTCCTGTTTTTGAATTGTTTCTCACGTCGGTTTCATACACTTCACATTAATACAAATTAAATACCTCTGTCACTTTTAAAGAACATTAATATATGGGAATGAGTTTCCAATTGACCATTCCACATGCTTTTTTGCGTAAGACTACAAAGTAGTAGAAATGTAATATCGAAGAATTCCTTTAAGAAAGACTAGTCTACTAGGATAGATGTCACTCCTAAGAATGTATCCTCAGATAGTATCAATCGAATGTCTGGACAGCTTTGTACCGAATCAAATGTAACGTAAATAAATTTGAATCACGATCGCCTCCTTTTAAACAGAAACGACTTTATTCAAGCGCAAAATTACGTTGTTAAAAATTAAAAATTACTTAAACCCAAGACTTTTCAATTGCACGCAAATTTTAACGTACGTTATATATACTGTACGTCAAAGCTCCCGTCACGTGATATTTTTACTAAAATCTTCGTTTATAAAAATGAAACGTTCACGTTAATTTTGTTCGCGACAGTTTAATTAACTGTAAATCAAACGTTATTTCCATTTTCTCGAATTTAAAACAAAAAGCCGACTCGGGCTATACGTCATCTTAAATAGCCAGTGAAATTTGCCCGCGTGTAATTTGAAAGCGAACACTGTTGGTAATTAGACATCAGGAGCGTATCTAGAAATGCTAAAGAAGCAACGCGAAATAGCCGGCGTCGCAAAAACAGAGGCGCCGGCGTTATGCAGTGGCACCGTCAAAGGCCCTGTTCTGCGTAGGATCGGTCGGTCTCGCGTCTGCATATACACGTACGTCGAAACTTGAGCATAAGGTCGTCCCAGAGACGGAGTTGCGGATGCCCGGCAAGAAGGCCTAGAAAAAGCGGCAACGGCATTTACAAAGGGCCGGGCGCCTGCAACGCGACGTGGGACATTTTTCTAGCGAAAATGAATCGCATCACCAGTTCCGAGGATTCGCGTTGCGCCTGAGAAACAACCGAATCGCTGTTGGCCCCGGTCAAAAAACTCTCGTCAACTTTCTTTGAACTTGAAATCGCCTTTTTTATGAACGTGGATGTAATTGATGCGGAAGATATGTTGAACTTTGAGATTCTGAGCAAAGATTTAGTAATTACGAGTTTTCAATAGTATCATGGGGTCCTGGTAATATGTGACTTATTAATTTTTTTGATGAGTTAATGTAAAAATTAATGTTTATTGTGATAAATGAAAATACGTGTTATTTAATATGTATTGAAGAATCTATATGGATGATGATAATAATATATAATGAAAAAATTATCAAACTATTTTAATTTATCGTAAACTGATTTAAACTTATTTTACTTTTTTTAATACAAATATATAAAAAATCTAAACATTCAAATTACTAAAAATATTATTAATCTAATCTAATGTAATTTTTTATCAAAAAACGCTGAAAAAAGATTTGATAACTGTTATGAATTATATTTTTGAATATGTTCAATTAAATATATGAGTATATTTATTCTTTCGAATTTAATATATAAATTTAAGTAATAATAGCTATTGAATATTTACCGTATTTGTAGTAACAAAATAAATATTAAGTTATTACACGAATTTATAAATATTAAATTCAGAGTAATACTTCTTATCAAATATTTAATTGGGCATATTCAAAATTATATTTCATAACAGTCTTTATCAATCAATTCAAAACAAATCTTTTTCCCCATAAAAAAAGGCCAATTTTATTGTTTATATTATAAACTTTTTATATAATATTATTATAATATATTAAGAGAAAGTATAATTAACAATCTCTTTACATTTATACATAAGACCATACATATATATATATAATATATACTTCTATTACACATAAATAACATGATTATAATTATAATAATTATATTTATCTTTAGATATAATATTATACAATTTTATTTCAAGTGTTAGAACTCGTATAATTGTTATAAATAAGGATTTTGTTGTATAAACTTAGGTATTAACTTCATTAGCCACAGTCATTAAAATACCAAAAGAATTCAGATAAAGGATTCATTAAAATTTCTTTGAAAATATTCAGATAATAGATAGCGAAAAGCAACTGCAGTGTCACGATTTATAATTGACGTTATAGATGTTTAAGAATATTTTTAAAACAAATTATTTTATTTGTCTTTCGGGCATCATTGATATATTCAATCATTATAGTTCATCATCACATTACTATTCATCGTACAAAACAAAATCACTATTGATTGATTGTAATTTATGAAATTTGAAATTTGTTAATTGCTTAATAAACAAACGTTACTGGTAAAATTAAATTAAAATCCTCATTTGTATTCAACTATACATACAATTCGTGAAATAATAATGACATTTGTGCAAAGAAGAAAATGAAATTGCAAAGGGAACTATGTGCATTATTATCCATACAAAGTCACATTGTAAACGCCTTACAATTGAAATTGTAACCGACTTCAGTCAATGAGGTAACTGGATTCAGCTGGTTAAACCAATCAGTAGCATCGAAACGTTACAACATAAATTGTACAATTTAATTTTCTCATTATAGTATTCATAAAAGATACCAAAGGTTACTACAATCAGTCCAAAGAGTAGTCCTTTTTTATAAACAGAACAAATATGAAAATGATGAAGCGATTTCTATTTATCCTATTCGAGTTGTTTCTGCGATTTCTATTTTTGTCCCCATCGCCTTCAATCACCGCGAACTGTAAATGTAATGAATTAATAATAGTCCAGCTCCATTTATCGTGCAATTATATGATTACGTAATTATAATTTAATTGTTTCCTCGCCATCTCAGGCGATGAAACAAATTGCGCATGCGCGTTCTACATTTTTATTTGACATTTGTTTTTTCCCCCTTTTTCTCGCAACCGTAAATAAGGATCCGTGTAAAAAATGCGTTAAAACGTACATGTTATCTTGCCGTTGGTGCGCGACAAGATAAACGCAAATATATCAAGAGGGTTGCACGGGTTCCTTCCTCGGTGTCGTGCGTTTATTTAACTTTATTTCTTTTGTTCGCAGCGTCGGCATCGGGGCGCTCTTTCACGGCACAGCGCCATTTATGCAGATCGACTGCACTCGCGACTCGACTCAAATTAACATTCCCCATTTGCGCATTTTTATTATTAAATTATGCATTTGTCGACGGTCACCGCGCCGTACTTGAATCCCAACTTGGTCACGTGAAATGCGCGCGAAACCATTGGCTAATATATATATATATATGTATATATATATGGAACGTACGTGTACGACGCAAGTCAGAACTTCACAAATTAGTTTATGACCGTTAAAGTGCCGTTGCAAATAATGTCTTAATTCCGAAGAAACGTCCAGAAGCTCTCATTAAATCCATCCTTGCAACACGAGTTTTGCTCTTTCATTATTGCTCCGAGAGATCAATCCCCCGATTAAAAATCACTCGTTTGGAATGTACATATTGAAAAAGGACGTCTGGCTTGCACGCGATCATTCGATCGCTGATTTACTTAAATGAGAAATGTTTAGCATTAAATGTAAAATAATTTTTTTTACGAGGACTAATTGTTTAGAGCGATTTTGCGAACGCGACAAAAAACTGGTTCCAGTGTGGTCGCCGCTACAAATATGGGACATCTTAGATTTCATAAAAAGCATTTAATTTACATCGGTGGAGAATAAATTCGAACGATTGACGTTGCGAAACGCAGGTAAATCAGATGCATTGGTGTATGTTTAGAAATAGAAATAGTTTAACGTAGAGATTGAAACTAGTCGGTAATAATGACGAAAAATTTATTTTATTTCGTATAGCACGGGTGTAGTTGAAATTGAAGGAAATTCGTCAACGGAAATTGACTTCGCGATGAATTATGACGAGAACAAAAATATATATAGATTCATTTATTTTCTAACTTCAAAAAATTGCTTAAAAATTTTGTGTCATCTTGTTGAGTATTTTTTCACAAATACATTATCATCTAATTATATTGATGATAAAATACCATCGCGGACGGGAAACAAACTGCTGCATTTTGTTAACTTAATGAAGTACTTTTCGTCAAAGTCATCTAAGACGAGGAATTCCTTGGTTTCATTAAGCGTCCATTTTGTTTGACGCCATAAAAAGTGCGGAACGTCACCATTGTATTTAAGAAATGCGTTGAACGGGGATAAAGTTGCGGTTTTGTTTATTTCAATTGCAAGTTTTTTTAACGTTACTTGACGAAATTGTGTTTGGTGAAAGTTAGAAAAACTTTACAAGAAAATCGTCATTACCGTAACGATTGTAGAAAACCGAATTTAAATGATCTTTTAAAAATACATTTCTCGTAATCATATTTCACATAATTAATTCCTCTGGGTATCAATTCGTTGATTTGAGAATAGCAATACTATAATTTTGTTTATTGTATTTTTTCTTATTTTTAAAGCAAAAAATAAATTTCATATTTAAAGACATCGTCTTTAACATCTATACGTCATAGTGCAAACCTATATATTTGTATATATGCACTACTATAACAAGTGTTTAAATCGAGACATTTTCATGCAAAAGACATAAATAGTATCTAATAATAAGACACTTATATTATCTTTTGTATAAAAATGTCTTGAAATAAGACATTTTTGTAAAGTCAGTTTTTACAGTGTAGTTGTTTGTAATATTTGAAAAACTACCTAAATCAAACTATACTTAATGTTGTCCTAACACTGTTAAAAAACATATAATTCATGTGTCTTATTTAAGACACAAAGCGACTTAATTAAGACGCCTAAGTGTCTTAATCTAATGCAAAATATTGTGTAATAAGACAGCTGGTGACTTAAATAAGTCACTTTATGTCTTAAAATCGTGACATCTAAGACACTTTTTTTTAACAATGAAGTCACGCGATTGCGGTATTTATTAAATTTGTTTAACATGCGAATTTAACGGAGAAAAGTGATGACTGCTGACGGTGACAAAGTAAGAGGACCACGGAGGATCCCTGAGATCAAGTGGCAGCCATCTTGCACCGCCACCCGACTCGGTGCAACACAATGGAGGACGTGCACGATCGCTGACACATTGCCTTCGCGTACACTTTTCTATTTCATTTGATTGATGTAACAAGTGCTGCCCACATACCACGATTGTTTTCTACGGCTGAACTAATACGGAAAAATAATATTATCTGCTTTTCTTTAGCCAGACAATGGAGGGACAAAATACTCCCGTCGATAATATATACTACGAAAACTGATGAAAGTACGAGAAGATGCGCGATTAAAGCCGATTTTATTTTCATTAATAAAACTTATCTCCGGCATTAAGACCAAGATAAAAGATTCGCGCAAAACAATATATCGATGGGTGCGTTCAAATTTACAAA
>JABFQC010007280.1:0-10173 GCA_022817085.1 Psilanteris sp. ZL-2020
AAATGATGTAGCTTCATAATTAAAAAGTTTATCTAATTTAAATTAAAAGTTTATTCATACTTACAAAACATTAATAATAAAAGTTATTTTCTTATATCAGGCTAATGCTTTAACCATCACAATGCCAATTAAACCACTCATTTAATGTAGATGAATTTTCACAAGTTAACTATATTCTTAACATATTTAAGAATAACAAAGAGCTCAATTTCAATTTGTTCAAAAAAAATCAAATATGTTAAACACAAATTTAAAATGTATTAATCTATTTTACCTAATTCTTATATATGTATATATATAGATTCTAGTATATCATCTGCTTCAAACTTGGAGTCGAGAGAAATTCGAGGAACATTTTCATTCAATCCAGACGTTTTATCGCGACCGACGTGACGTATTGATTGCTGCGCTAAAAAAACACCTTACAGGTAGTCAGCTTTGTCATTTCCCTTTGATAAGTCAAATCGCACGAAATTCAAAACAATCTAAGATCCAATTTCAACGTGAAACTCGCATTAGACACCAACTTTTATTTGCCAAGTAACAAAATTTTTTTTTTAAAATAAATACATTATCTTTTGCTACTTTTTTTCATAAATGACAACATTTTTTATTTCCAGTACAAAACAACATTGATAATTAACCCCAATTTTGTCATTTTAAATATGAAATAATCATCCCCTAAAATTGATTTCAACTACAAAATTAATTAAAGGTGATTTAGAAGTAGAGGTTTGCATTCTTTTTTGATTGAATATAAGCTGGTCTTGGGGAGTGTTAATAGCAAGGTCTTAAAATTGTACTGAATGTATAATACAATGCAAAGTACTAAGATTTACAGGAGATCATAATATATGTGACTGGAACGTAAGACTGGTTACACAAGTCAAGAAGAAGTTATTTCTCCTGTCACCCTAGAGATCTAAATCTCATCAAAGTTGTTGGCATTTACAATTTATGAATTTGCTTCATTAAATCTGATTGATCCTCGCGTTTACAAACCAGACTTTATCAATCAACAGATTTACAAAGTTTAACAGAAATATTCCATTATATTAATCAATTTCGAGCAAAGCTATCAACAAGCTTTGCAAGATTCACTTCTGCTTTGGACAAGCCTTATGCTGAATATTAAATACCTAATCACTGATTTCTAAATCATTTGTATAAATATCACAACGTGACGCAATCATTTTACAATCAATTTTATTCCATTTTTATTTATAACTAAACAAATTAAAACTCACTTTGTAAAGTAATTTCAATTATTGATAATTGGCTTTTGAACATTTTCAAATATTTACTAACACAATTTTACTAGCTTTACAAGAAAGTTTATTTATTTTAGCAATTTTGGTTATTCGATCGTAATAGTAATTGAAATTGATCCGAGCATATCTTGAATTCTATCTCTATCACTATTTACCATCTTGAAATTAATTTGAACAGGTATGATAGAATGGTCTGAACCTAAAGGTGGTATGTTTGTTTGGGTGAAAATCCCAGCATTGAAAAATACTTTGGATTTGGCGATGAAGGACTGCATCGGAAAAGGCATTTTTGTGCTTCCTGGTGTAACTTTTAATTACGACTCCGAAAAACCCAGCCAATACATTCGACTTTGTTACAGTTACGCAACGATCGATGAAGTGGAAAAGGTATATATATTTCATTTTTACAATCTATTGATTATGTTGAATTTACACAAACAATTTTGCTGCCATGGAAACTACAATTCAGTTCAAATCAAAACGGAAATTTCATTTCAGGGTATTAGCATTTTGGCGACGATTATCAAGGAGAGAACGAAAAAGTCTTCCGATTAGGCGTTTTTCATTAATTTTTGTCAAACAAGTGCACTGATTAATTCATAAGACAAGTAAACTGTAAAAAAATTCTTTGAATATAAAATTTATTACAGTAGGTTGTAATACACTTTTTATTTGTAATACACAAATGTGTATTTCTGTTCCATAAAAAATTTGATGGATATTTCATAAGTTTTGCTCGTACCAGTTATAATACAAAACTGTAAAGTTATTAGCAATAAAGAATATATCAACCGATGCTGCAGTATTTTATTCAATAAAACTTGCCTTCTTATTCTATTTCTCTCATTATTCTTATGGTTTTTATGAGAGACATTACTGGTATGAAAAAGTCAGTAACATTCTGTGAATTAATTTTCTTATATACAAATTTAAATCTCCAGTTCTTATCAATTCATAATAATTAAGCAGCATCAGCATGAAGCATTATAAGAATATAATTAAAAGTAGAGTTTATTATTTTAAATCAGCATCAAATTACAGGTAGTACTGAATGTGGCCATTAATTGTAACAATGAATGTAAAATATGATTACTAGAAGTATTTATTTTTATTTCTGTAACATCGACGTAGAGATAACAATGTATAGTACGAACTAAAATTTGTACTAATTTAGTAGGTTCATTAGCACAAGAACCTGTTAAATTGAACCTCTGAAGAAATATAAATTACACTTTTAATACACATAAAATGACGCATACCGTGTGAATTTACTAATTGCACTTAAAAATCATTAATACTAAAACATAATACATTCGCAGCAAGTAAGCAAGGCCTAATGCATAAGGTAACTAGTATTATCGATGATTACATATACATTAATCAATAATGTTAATAATAAACTAACTATATAATCTGAACAAACAAATACACGCGTACGTAAGCATGGTTGTACAAAGGAAAAGAATTCAATTTCTCACAGCCAATACTTAGCAAAACTTAATAACATAATCTTTACAGCGATAAAAGTTATCAATCATTAACGTAAACAAATACAAATCAATTACGCTTAATTAATAGCAAACCAAAATCTTAACTATATAATTTCATTTATGGAAATAGTTCTACCCTTCGTGGGTGGCGCAGTCGTTTAACGCTTTGACATAAATCTGCCTTATTTCGTAATACATAAAGAATCGCATGATTATCGTTGATACATAAAGATGTGGCTATAAAATATTCAAACACTTTCAACATATTTACTGTACAACTTCGTTGTCTACCAATAAATTTATCTATAACATTTTTCACTGAGCTTAGATATTTATTAGGTATAAAACATTCGTCATGATAACAGGCATATAAAATTTTGATTTTGTCAATTTAATATGATATGTAAATGATCGGCACAAACATTATAGTTTTGTCAGAATCTTGACAGTGAATAAATGTTGTATATTATGATTATCTGACAAAACACTCTGAAAACTTGGAGAAAGCACATGAGTGAAGAATATCGAATTATTGATTAATTACAACTTGTACAGTGCTTCAGTTGCCGATGAAGCATGAAAAAGAATGGAGTAATTATAATGAAAAATTATATATTCTACGTTAATATTAATTACTCCATATGATCTGATTGTAAGTATATTATCAAATTCAAATTGTATTATTGCTTCAAAAGTTATTAATGTAAAACATTATTTCATTATTTTTATCAATTAATTATCATAAAATGATCTACTTATATTTAATAATAATGTACAAAATTGATTTAAGGGGTGTTGGAGATTGTGTTAAAATTATCAAACGTGTACATTCTATAATACCAAGTTATTTTAAGAATGCATACGTTTGTAAGGACAACATTTAAATTTGCGTTTAAATTCAAAGACAACCTCAATTTGAAAGAGTCTATTAAAATACTTATGTTATGTACAGCTTGTTGACTAGACCTAAAACTTATTAGATAATAAGGAGAAATATTTAAAGCAAATTTTATTATGATAACTAACTGAAGTTGTGAAATAATTTTTAATGAATTATTAAATCAATATGTTTAATCTAAACTAAATTACAAAACTAATAAAAAAAAAATATTTTATTTTTTTATGACGTTAATATTATATAATATTAGCTACTAATATAATTTTAATTAAATTAAAATATCATGATATTTAATACTTGCTTTAAAATGTTCTACTTGGTTAAAATTAAAATTATGTCATAATTACAATTTAATACACAATGGGCAACAGTTTGTGACTTTTATATTGATCTTATAGATCATAACAATTAATTACTCAAATTTGGTCACAGCACCTGATTATTACAAGAGTTCTGGTTGTCAGTAAGCAGTTGTCCTGTAAATAATCATTTAATGACACAATAATTATGTATTATACACGTAATAATACAAGTAATAAAATAATTATTTAATTCTTAGTATATTAGTTGTCATTATAATTTACTGTAACATGACTGTGGAGTTTACATTCTATGCTGAATCATAACATAGGCAAATTTAGCTCGTAATTTAATAAAGTTTACTTATATAAATAATAAACTTGAAATGGAATTTGTAAAAAAAATGTTGTACAAATTGTAAAATTAATTTCAGTCAGTATTTATGGAAGATACTCAAATAATAAATAAGTTAAAATACCTTAGGCAAATATTATTTGATATCAAAAGAATATCATACACATATGATGCTGTTACAAAATGCTGTTTTTGTTAGTACAAAAAAATCTAAACTTTACTTTTTAATTGCTATTATTATTTCCTGATTTGTGGACGTAATTATTCAAAAATTTTGAACGAATCCATACGATTAGTTTTAATCGACATTTATAATATCTATTACTCCAGTGAATACGAAAGATTACATTAATTAATTACATACATTAATAAATTAAATGCAATTGCAAATAAAAGAAGACATTATCATCAAAAGGACTTCTTCTCATATGAAAATGTAAGTTGGTATTAATGGAAAATATGTATTATTAACAATAAGCCGCAATTACAGTGACTATATATTTAATCTGAAAACTTGAAAGATATCTTAATCAATTGTTATGAATGTATTTATTTTGAATAAATTAATTAATAATATTAAATATACAATCAAATTTAAAACTTACCGGAATGTAACTTTTTATTTTTCCATTCATTATTTAATAAATACTGATATATATTTATAACTGAGCTCTTATAGATAATTATTCTCCATCATTTTTAGACGACGGAGACTCTGAAACTGAAAGAAGTATGATGTTATTTTGTAAACATTATAAATCATTATCATTAGCAATACATGGTTCCATAAAATAAACGTAATAACATTACTCTATTTTCATTATTTTAAAAATAATTCCTTCATTGTAAGAATTACAATGTACAAACAAATAAAATAGATAAGGATTGAAGTGGAATAGAATGTAACTATATATTTAGAAATATTTTACGTTTTGTATGTTACCAGAGATTTAATAAAAATTACTTTTTAAAAAACACATAATTACCATTTTCGGAAGTACCATTTTCTGAAGTACCGTTTTCTGAATCTGCCTGCTCTTCCGTTGTAGCTTGTCCATTTTGAGTAGGTAAGTTTTCCTTAAATCCTTTAATATCCAAAAAATTTGCCAATTCTAAAACTCGAGGTAGAGCTTCGTACGACATATTTATTTTCCCAGAATACATATATTCAACCAATATCTTCATATCTTCAGATTGTGTATTCACCATTGCAAATGTCGTTGCTTTAGATAATTGCTCCGAAAAAATTTTATGGAAAAAATTCGAATGCGATGCCAGGACGATTTTGTGGCATCCAATTTTCACGTTACCTTGACAAATCAAACTTATATCTGTTAAAAAACTTTGATCATAGAATTTAGATACAAGTTGCAAAAAATAGTCATTATGTTCATTCCAAGCCAAATTTAAGTCATCCAAAGGAGTGGTCAAAGTTTCAGTCTGAAAATAAACAAATAAAAACCATGTTGTAGTGATTGCAATCAGAAATACGGAAAAAAAGGAAGTCTTAAATTAATTAGGATTTCAGTTTTCACAATATATACTTGAAATAATAATAACAAATTTATTATATTACATATAAAAAATTATTAAATACTAATTTAATGTTTGTTTGGCGTTTTGGATGTGTAAACATTTTTTGAAAAAGGAAATAAAGGACAATTTATTTTAAGATGTATAATGTCTGCTGTAACGGAGAAGGGGCGTTTGATAAGTTTTTAATTGTAATTTTGATTTAAAGAATATAATACATTTCAGCCGATATTTCATACGTGGGAAATCATATTTTAATGCGAAGAACATTTTACATGCGATAGTTTTGTTATGAGTTTTTACTGCGTAGTTTGCTAACCTCAAAAACGGTGATAACTTCCATTATCATATTCAAACATATTTTTAATTTCACTTTAAGGTGGTTCACGAAGTCTAACGCAATGGTTTAGTGTTTTTATAACGCTATTTTAAAAATATTTATTTACATCTTGTAAATAAATCAATAGAATTTTTTATGTTAATAATTATAAATAAATATTAATTTATATTTAAGAATAACACTCCAAGAATAAAAAAAAATTAAATTATAATAATATATAAATAATTATGATTAATAAAGTTTTTATATTATTGTGGTAGATTCATTGTATATTAAAAATTTAAATATTAAATGAAATGTGTTAACTTAGTAACACAACTCTTGTAAATTTGCTACCCTGAAAATGAATTGTATTATCAGATTTAACAATTAATTATAAACATTAATTTATATTAGAAATTGATTTTGTACAAAAATAAAAATATATTTATATTGTATATAAAATGCAAATTATTATTATTATAATTAATAGATTAATTTTAAATTTTTCGAGGTGACAATAAAACGAGTTGTCTACTCATGTTAATAATTTTGTTTTAATATTTATATTTTTTATATAAATATAATCTCCTAAAAGAGAAAATTGCTTAAATAAATATATAGTATTAATATAATAAATATAATTAATCAAAATATATCAAAATCTGCAATGCCGCCCCCCTACAGGAATTTAACCAATGTTAGGTTATTTTAAAATATTTGGATACGTGTTTATTCATTTCCTTATTTTTTAATAATATAAAATATAAACAATATAATTATTATAATGTTAATATAATAATTCATATTGTCAATTAATAATAATTTACACCAACTCCTTTGTGATAGTCTTGACCCCCCCCCCCCACCCATTGTTTTTATTATATGTCATATTCTGTTCGAATTAAATTTTTATTCTCGTGTAAAGTATCAAATAAAATATACATATATATATACACACACAATTATTATATTATATTCCGATTTAATATTTATGATTGTTTATTAATAAATACCAAAAATTAATTTTTTATATATAGGTAAATGACAACATACATAACTGTCAAACTACATAACCCTATAATGTATATCTATATTCATAATGAATATAGTTATAGGTGACAACGTTATACATTTCTCCAATTATCTATAAAAAGCCACGACTGATAAAATATGTTGAGCAATTTTTAAATTAAAAAATTTTCAATTTTTCAATTGAAAAATAATTTTCCCAATAAATACCTATTCATAAATAATAATATATTTTCTATATCAAATCTACAAGGAAACGACCGTGACCATTAGATTGACAATTCGCCATAAACGAGAAATGGCGGCAAATTTGAAAGTACATTTTCATTTTTCATTATTAATTTTCTGTAATTTTAATCAACAAAAATAACGCAATCGTACCCGCATAATATTAACAACAGCGATGGCATAAATATAGTTATAAATAAAATAATTACAATTATTATAAATATTCCATTAAATAATAATTATAAATACATTTATAAATTTACAAATGCAAAATTTATTAAACAATTAAAAAATCATAAACAAATTCATTAATTATTTGCATAATTAAGACATTGAAAACTTGGCTGCCGCAATTACAACTTTTGAAATTGTCAAATCCTCCATGCTTGTGTGTACCATTAGCGTCGGCGGAATTACCTCCATTCTGCCATTCAAAGAAATCCGTCAACTTGTATCATTCATCCCACCTTTTATACATACCTGCGTATTGCTTTCCGTTGTCATTTTCGACGATAAATCTTCGAACGCTTGATCAAGCACGTGATCTTAATTCGATCTTTACTGACAATTATAAAATTACCACGAAAATTTGAAACAAATAACATTCAACATATATGTACGCTAATACACCGACGCACGCAAACTAACGAATTTCAGAGAACTGCGTCAAAAGTTATACTGACGTTAGATTTTATGTATTTCGGTGCATCTGGTGATCTTGTCTGCGCGTTGCTTCTATGTATTAGTGTGATGTTAGTTTGGCGGACCAATCACGAAAAAGAACAAAATCTACCTGAATCGAAAACTTCAACTTTCAATTTTCTATCCCTCAACAAACAACGACAAATGTCATGCAACATTTTACAATTTTTCGACTGTTGACTTTTCACGAACAAACGCGACATTTATTGTTTATGATAATTGTTGGTGAATAATTTTTACGTCAAGGTTATTGGTGCTTTGTTTATTAAAATATTTTGTTGCTTTAATTATGTCGTCAATTTAATTTCAACTATTTTTTTTTAAACGAAAAATACATTTTATTTATAACATTCGCTGTTTGTTCAAACAAATAACGCATTGCTGCTATTATTATTATTATTATTATTATTTTGTAAGCGTTAAATGAAATAAAGAACGAAAGCAAAACATCGAGCGTAAATAATATTACCGAGCGCGTATGTTTCGGTCAAAGTAACGGAAAATTTAAACAAAGTTGGCAATTTGAGCAGTATTTAGATGATTCTACGTAGCCAATGGTGCACTTAACATGTTTTCGCGTTGGTGTAGGTGTGCGCCTAACGGTGGAAAATGGGAAATAATGGAGGGGTGCAAAGATTAGAATGACGAATCGTTACACGCAGCGTGCTGAACTTGAAAAACAGACGCTAACGAGAGTCAGTTGAAACTTAAATCTAAAGACAATGTCGACTGGCTTCGTTTTAAAAATAAATGTAAATAACGCAATTTTTGCAAATAAACATTGCTCGGGGAATTAATTAATTTAGAGCACGCGCCGGTAATGCAGACATAAAAGAAAAGTATTTATGTTTACCAGAATTTATTTGCTCGAGATAAATAATTTTGAGATTAAAAATTAATATAACGTTTTTGTATAAAAAATGTAACAAATATATATTATGATTAGTTAATATGCGTGTGTGTATATGTATATGCATATTTTTATAATAATGAAATGTACGGTCTAAACAAATTACAATTGTTATTATTATATAACCATTTTAATTATTAAAACATGTTATATAAGTGAAACACGGTTTGCTGATTCTAAGAAAAACAATCGTTTGTATATGATAATTAAACATATACGATTATATATATATATACCATTTGCTTGTAAAAATTGTACACAAAAAAATAATCGCATTTATATAGTTAAATAACTGGAACATTTTTAAAAATGCGCCATGAATTCTTGACAAATGTGTATTTGTGATATATATTGAATGGATTTATTTGAGCCAAACATATTCAACAATCCCGCAAATGCTGGATTATTGAAATTTATTCAAGTATATTTGTAAAATATTTTGCTTATAAAATTGTCAACAAATGTATGGTTTACATTTATATATACAAATATATATATATATATTTATAGATTTTACACATTCAAATAAATACTATAATTTATTACTCAACGTGAAAACTGATATTAAGAATATAAAAATTTATGAAAGAATTTAATTTTCAATCTAATCATTACGAAATTGATTGATATAAAAATAAAATATATCCGTAACTATTAACGTAATCAAAACAAACAATATAAACGCGTCGTTTCTTTTTTGTTCCATCATTTATATATATTTAATAATAATTTTATCACCGTATTTCAATTTTTGAATTTTTTACATCCGCTGAATATTCTAGGAACAATAAAAAAACCGTATTATTTGTTTACATCGATGAATACATTCAAACGTTATACATATAGTTGGTATGTTTTTATTTCGTTGATATCACCAATAATGTCTAAAACAGTCATATGATTTTATAAATATTTATATCAATTATAAAAAGACTCGCGAACAAAGGAAATTCAATTCCCGTCGCGAAAATACACTACAATATTTTTATTATCATTTTAAGTATAAATCTTGCAAAAATATCGATAAATAACATCGTTTATCACTTGTTTAAATGGAGCTGCTATCGCCGTACATAAAATAACGCACGGTAAATGAACTTTTCCATTCACACAGTAATAATGTACCGATGCTATAG
>JABFQC010007281.1:0-10172 GCA_022817085.1 Psilanteris sp. ZL-2020
TGTCTTACGCGCGCGGCGTATCGTGTTACGCGACGGATCAAAATATCAGAAGCAATGAGTATACGTTGTCGTAAGAAGGTCAGACGAAAATTGGCTAAAAGGACGGACGATGTTGCGATTGGGCGTCCAAGCAAGACGCCTCGCGATTAGCATAATTTCTACGCGAGTGCCACCTGGAACGGTACCCTACGGTCAGCTCACAATGCAGACTCCCTTCCCCCCCGATGGCTTTATCTTCGCATTTTGCGCGTTTTTTTTAAGCCATTGTCCTCGCATTCAAGCCCGACCCCACGGCTGAAACTGTGTGCGAACGAACGTACGTGTTATTAGAACGTGGAGGAAATTCGAAGGATGCGCGACAGGTCGGCACTGTCCAGAGGCGACGACCCTTTAAGGCATTCACGCATGCTGCATTGTGTAACAGATGTTTTCGAAGCGTTTTCTAAGACAAACTGAGAAAACTTTCGTAAATTTAATCATTCGATTGAGAATTTTGTTATGAAATTCGCGCTCAATTAGGAGCCTTACAAATTTTATACCAACTTTTTACTTTGTTGTCGTTATAAGAATTACATAATTTTGTATAACGTAAGAACGGTGCAAATAATCAAATTATACGACGAAAATGATAAACGGTAATATAATTTTGATTTAGGGTAATGCATGAATATGAACTTTAATATTTGGCTTGCAAAATGGATAATTCAATTATTTTTCTTATTTATTCGAAATTATTATACATTTTATTATTATATTGTTAAATTGTTATTACCTTCAATAGGCACTAAAATTTCTTGAAGAAAACGTAATGTAGACGAACACTTTATTAATATTATTAATAATTATAATGGCCCTCTCAAGCAAACTTACAAGATTCATTTTGAAAGGCTACTAATTTAATATATCGACATAACATCTAAAACCAATTAACATTCTTCATAAGTGTCATCCATTTTAATTATGTTTCAATCTTATTAATGAAACAATAACTTTTGTAAAATAAATCCTCCAACAACAAGTAAACATTTTTTCTTATAAAATAAATAAACAATTTATTAGTAAAGCACTAAAAATAAAAGCTTAAAAAATTAATGCATATTATGAAATATGATTAATCACTACATTTCAAAGACACTTTTAAATGACAATTAGATTATTTAAAATTATTGTATAACTTTATTAATTATTATTTATTTTCCGTGTTTATTGTTGCATGACGAACGAAATTAGTTTGGAAAAAAATTAGTTTGACTTATTAAAAATATTAAAACAAAATCACGCGCAGGAAAACTTGTCTATGTATAAATAATAAATAATAATTCAAATAAAGATATAATTTTTAAACTATTCAGACAAACGCAATAATTATAATCTTTTATAGTTTTAAGACCATTTAAATTGTAATATTTACATTATAATTTTGCAAGCTCAATTACGCATAATACAATATATAATATGTAAAAAAATAAAAGAGAAAAATAAAATGTAACAATCATAAATTACAAATTTTAAAATAACAATCATACAATATTTTGTACAAAGATCCCTG
Source organism: Psilanteris sp. ZL-2020 (assembly GCA_022817085.1). Lineage (NCBI taxonomy): Eukaryota > Metazoa > Arthropoda > Insecta > Hymenoptera > Scelionidae > Psilanteris > Psilanteris sp. ZL-2020. Next base: position 1,550 of record JABFQC010007281.1, read on the forward strand.
GAGGCGTACATTCGATTAGGATGCGTATACACCGGTGGACTCTTTTGAAAGGAAATTACAGCGCCGATTTTCCAAAGATCGGCGCTCCGAGGGTTGTTTAATTGGAGAAGTTAGACACGCAATGACACAGTATCAACGATCTCACGATAGATGATTCCAGCAATTTTGGATCGTAAAAAGTTATTAAAGGCGATCTGTTTGCCATTATGATACTTTTTTTTATAAAGATGATGTCTTCATTGGTTATCTAAGCACAGTTATATTGTTGGATGGCGATTTTTGTTCACAATTTGAACGACATTTAATCGTCAGGTTACAATTTTTAAGGACTAATATAATGTTATAGTGATCGTCTTGTGAAACACGTCATGCGATATTATTTCATCTTTATGATCTTAAGTGTTACCGTCGCTGTATCACCAATTATCCGAAATTAGCGTAAACATTAATATTACACTGTGCTACAAAATTTCATTTTTGCCCATTTTGAAAAAATAAAATTGATTTATAAGTCGACTTTGTGCTTTATGTTCTGAATCATAGAAATATCAATTTAAAATAGATAAAGTATAATATAATCACAGTTCAATAAAATAATTACACTTTCTAATGCAAAACAAAACTGTCTTAATATTTGTACGACCAAGCTATGAACGCAACATTATTTGGCTTCGACTTTTTGGGTATAATTATTTGATGGGATAAATACCATAACGATATAGAAACATTTAGCATACACATACGCAAATACTAATAAAACCGAGCGCTTGTTTGAGAACTCGAAGCAACTTGAAATATTCGGTTAAAAAGTTTGAAATCTGTTTCTTAAAGCATTTGTTTTCAAACCTGTCTCGTTGAACCCGACCTTTCCCTATATACGAATTCCAACAGGTTCCGAGAACTTACCCTAAACGCGATGAAAAAATCACCACGGAACATTGCGCCGGCAAATTAATCACTCGATTATACGATATTATTAATACCAGAAACATCCGATGGAAAGTTTATTTTTGTTACTGCGTGAATCGCTTGCAATTATTTGGGGTTACTTAATTTGGCTTTTAATAGGTTCAATTGAATCAAAAAAAGTTACGCCGTGCATTAAAAACCGTTTTGGCATCGCTTTCCTTTTATGAAATATACTCCGTATAACTAATGTTACCAAGCCCGAGAGGATACGGGGATTTTGTTCTTTCTTTCTTCCTCTCTCTTAGTGTGCCTCATTTTTTCGTTGCCCCTTGAATGTATTTCTCTTTTCAGAATTGTTTGCGTGCAAGAAACAAGCAACGTCCACGAACGTGACTGGCTTACCATATTATCGCGATTTTTGCGGAATCGACCACACGCGGCGAAAAAATGAATTACTGGGTATCAGATTCAATGAAGTAATTCGTCCGAGATTGTTTCTAGCTTTTCGTTTCTCGCCACCAAATAATTACATTCGACTATACTTATAAATCCGAGGCGATCTCAATATCTAGTTCATTTCATTCCTTGGAGCTTGGAATCGTAAAAAAAGCATACTAATTACTTAAGCAGAAATTATTATTTCGTATCCAATCCGAATCGGACGTTTACCGAAGAATGCAACATCGTCTCTAAGTTTTTGTACGCCGCCGAGTCTAAGATTACAACAATCATAATAAGGACACGTCCGTCCCAGCGAAACCTTTATTTTCGACGTCAAAATAAGATCGAAACATAATTTACAGTCGCCAATGGGTTGCATTAAACGCGCGATTATTATCGGGCGATTAATTTGATTGTCAGCGAATCAAGCGTTTGCGCCGCGCGACGCTCTCGGAATAAATTTGGACGCGGGCGGCAAAAAAGGTCGGCGGAGCGACGTCGTTAAAATTGTTTATCTGGGAAAAGAAAACGCCAGGCTATCGCGTCGGTATGGCATAACCAAAAACGATTGCGCAATCGACTTTGGAAGCGCGCCCGGCGATTTGCAGGGGTTAACAGCGATTCCGCGCGGCAAACACCGCGTTGCTCAATAGAAATTGGCCGTTGCTGCTGGCTTTATCATTGATTTGAATGAACGTCACCGCGCGAATTTTCTTTGTAACAGTTTGATTTATCTATGAGAAAGCTGTCGCGTTGCCGTTACATAAAAATCGGCGCTTAATTAACAAACGGCGATGATGAGCGTTGCGCAAGGCGCGCGCGATCAAAATCAAATAAAGGCTCGCGAATAATGATCGCAATTGCGACAACGTTAAACGTAATAATGGCGCGAATAATTATAATAATCGCGATAATGTTTGGCAGGCGTGTTGCAACGCGCGGTGCCGTCGTTTTCTCCGCGTATTATTAATCTTCGTTATCGCGGGCACTTTTTCGCGCCGCGCGGGGTTAATATGGCCGTGACGCGCGCTGTCTTGTAGTTTCACCGCGCGATGGTTTCGCCCGAGTGCGTTTTGCAGAATTAGCTGCGCGAAAATATACGCGAAGCGCGAATATAATATTACACGCGGTTGTTGGGCAATACGCGCGCAACGACAAGCGGAATCTCGTACGCGGTGGCGATTACGAGCGACGGCTGAATTATATAAAGCGCGCCGGCACACGATAGTTAGCATTTTAATTTTGCATTTGATATACATCGGTTTTGCATATTTCTCGTTTGCAACGGCCGGCCGCTGATGAATTTCAGCGTCGATCGTAAATCCACGTGCACGCCGATTGACTAATCACGCGGCGAGCCGATGAGCAGGAAGGTGTCCAGTAACACAATTTGCACGGGACGTTGTTATTCGCGGCGCAACTTTTGATCGCGCCGTTTCAGTAATCAATATTATTATCAATCTTTGTGCGTCGCGAACGGAGTTTGACACAGCCGGCTCTTGCGCGCGGTCCGACGTCTGTTTGCAAACGAAAAGGCCGTGCACGTTGAATGCGCCGTACGTATTAAACGCACGTTAAATCTCGTTTGAATTATTGCAAGTCCGTCGAATACGGATTTTTCTAATAATCGCAGATAAATATATATAATTTCTTCCAGCAATAAAGTGATACTGTGTACTTTAATATTACGTCTGATAAAGTACGAGCACAAAAGAATTAGTAAACACTTAATCAACTCGGTATCTAATCCGTTGTATCTTTGTATTTATAAGCGTGTATAATGATTTTAAGGAAAGATTACGATTCGTGTCCGAATAGTAAAAACTGTCTATTGTTTTTTAACGCTCTCGGTCGGTAATAATTTTGCAACGAGTAATTTCAATTTCATTTCTTCCGAGCGGACTGTTTGATCCAATTTTGGTACTGTTTAGAAGAGAAAAAGAATAATAAAAAAACGTGTTTTTTAATTTGCACGAATTACAGATATGCTAATAATGCGTGCGCGATGTTATCTGATTTTTTATATTACTCCGTGGGACTAGTTTACTTATTTCAGAAATATTGCGATCAAACGTGCACAATGTGATTCATCGTTTTATTTCCTAAGAACAAGAATCATCGTGGGGCAAAAAAAGAACTAAAAATCGGGCCTTGAATGGCATTGGCGAAGTGATGACGTCATGCAAATGTCTGTCTCGCGGGCACGCACGGATGTAAATACGGAGAGGGTGGGGATCCAATGAAGCGGTGGCGATGATTTTTTTATGCCACCTCCCGGTGGAGAAGATTGAAGATTGAAAAGATCTAATTAATTTGAATTTTTTGCACGTTTCATTGTGTACAATAAAGCAAACCCTTTTTACCGCATCAAAGGCTTTTCAAGACGTATGTTTCACAAATTTCACTTTATACACGTTGGTAAATTATTATTTATTATGATATTTCTCAGCCATTTATTATTAACTTGATGATTTGCAAAATTGTTGTCGAACGTACTCAAGTAACACGTACACTGAAACAAATCTTACAAATTTTACCAAACTAGATAGTAATAGTAAGAAAAGTAAGCAAAAATGTAAATAAATGTTAGACAATAAGATTGTTTTTATCATTTGTTTGGTAATATTTGACACATTTTTAGAAGTTTCTAACCAAAATTTATCACATTAGTTATATTTTTGTCTATCTCTCCTACTTTTATTATCTAGTATGATAAATTTTGTAAGATTATTTTTTTCAGTGTATAATTAATCGAATTAGTTTAAAACAATTTTTCTAAGTCTATATGTCCCACAGAAAAAAGTAGAGTTGTCTGAAACAGCGAATATATCAACGGTAAATATAATTGTCTAAATTTGTCAATAATGTTGTCAACCTTTAACCTTAAATTGTCTTATTCAACATCTTTATTGTCAACGTATGACAATCAGATCGCTTGTTCGTATATTAATACTTTTGGTGACTACGTTAGTCAAAGATTGACTAAATATGACAAATTTTTTTTTCTGTGTATATAATGTTTTATATATATATATATAGGGTTATTCGCTGCTAAACGTATTATGACGAAAGTGTCTTAATTTAAGATACTGATGTCTCAAATAAGACGTACACGTGTTTTAATACAAGTATAAGTGTTTTGTATTAATACAGTTAATGCCTTAAAAAAATCTGTTTGTGAATTAAATGAGACACATTTTTTCAGCAGTGTTTACAGGTGTATATTGTAAGGTTTTTTAAGACGAATACCTTCTTAACCCGTTTATTTCTAAAATGTAGCAAAAGTCGAAAAGTTCAATCATCTGTTGCTGTTCTCTTGCAATTAAGAAGTTTTTAATTTTTTTTTATTTTTTTTTCAAATGCATTCTACGAGCGCAGTCGTAATTCTAATAAAATCTGCTATTTCGGTATTCTATTGAATAATTGAGATACATTTATTCGAATACCATATATATCTGATAACAATACAGTCAGGAGTTTTACATGCAGGAACGGACTCGGGTATTACATATTCCTTTTCTCCCATACCACGCATTCCATATATAACTTTTCCCATTCTAATAACTTGTACCTAATTACACAAATAAACTAATCGCTTAATACCGCAAAATTTACTTTTGAATTGAAATTTATGAATACTATATATATATACGTATATCAATGAAATTCAGTTTGTTTATAAAATGTAAAGTATCTAATTGGTCTTGCAGTATATAATCAATGTTTTTTCAATGATCCATAGAAAAATGTTGCATTAAAAATGACTGCACAGAAAAAAAAGTTTGTCACATTTAGTCAATCGTTGACTAATTTAGTCACCAAAAGTATTAATATACGAACAAGCGATCTGATTGTGATACGTTGACAATAAAGTTGTTGAATAAGTCAATTTAAGGTTAAAGGTTGACAACATTATTGACAAATTTTGACTATTATATTTACAGTTGATAGATTCACTGTTTCAGACAATACTACTTTTTTCTGTGTGCAAGTTTAGTAAATATTACACTGAGAAAAAAAAACGCAGTACAATTTAGCAGATTATCTGTTAATGTTGGAATATATAATAAAATGTGTTAAATTTTCGTTTGCATATACACTGAGAAAAAAAATATCATAAAAGTTACTATTTATATAATAATTTGAGGACAAGTGTCCAAATATAGTGAATTTTATCATATAAAATAGTAGAAAATAGTAATGTATTGATTAAATTTACTTTATTTCTATTATATAAATCACTATATTTGCATACTTGTCCTCAAATTATTATATAAATAGTAACTTTTATTATATTTTTTTTTCTCAGTGTATTAACAAATACTATATACCTTTTTATTTCTTATTACGAGTGTGGTAAAAAATACATATATGTAAAAATTAAAAGGTATATAATATCTATTTCTATAAGTATAAGAAAATTAGACGAATTCTATTCCATATTCTGACATTCACAGATAATCTGGTAAATTGTACTGTTTTTTTATCAGTGTATTAAAAACACACACGTAGAAAACATATATTTAACATTTTACTATGTAATATATCAAAAGTAGGATATACTACAAAATATTATAAAAATTAGTATATCATATATTAAAATTTTCTACATAAGTTGAATATAATTCAAAAATTTAATACATTATATAGTAATTTTTATAGTATTTTCAAGTACATCCTACTTTTGATATATTATATAATAAATAGTTGGATATATGTTTTCTCCGAGCAGAAACTCACGGACGAAATAAAAATTCAGTCAGAAATTTCCGAACTTTTCAGTAAACATTGAGGAACGTTTGTAAACACACTACTAAAACAAGTGTCTTGAACCGAGACATTTTCATGCAAAAGACATAAATAGTATCTAATAATAAGACACTTATAATATCTTTTCTATAAAAATGTCTTGACTGAAGACATTTTTTTGTAACGCCAGTTTTTACAGTGCATATATTTGTAAACATAAACCGAAAATTGATCAATGTTTACAATAAAAGTTTGGTATTTTCTGACTGAATTTTATTTTGTCTGTGAGTTACTGCGTTTTTAGTAATATTTACTCAGCTTTCAGTAATTTTTAATGCAACATTTTTCTGCGTGGCAAGCGAAAGCGACGTGCAACAATTGTAAAATCAAATGTTTGTTTACTAAACTACTATATATTCGCAATATTATAATTATTTTCGCGCTCGCCATAGGGTATAAAAAATTTGAAGCGCCAATTAGTCTTATTTAAAATATTTAACATTCGGGTTCCACTTAATTACTCGCGTAGCTCGAGTTCGGGTCAAAAGCGAATTAGATTCAAATTTCCGGATGCTGCATACGCATCCCAAGGCTGACCTGACTCCGACCCAATCAGTATTTTATCCGCGCGTTATAATGAAATCTGCATACGCATTAAAAATTGTAATTTTGGATAATAATTTAAATTGCTGATAAATCACATTACCTCTGTGCTCATTAGTTACAAATTATCCGCTCGTTTTTACGCGTAAGAGTAATTTTTTTCTCTCCCTCCACCTTCCTCTAAAGTTCTTTTCCGCTATTTTAAATATCAAGAATACATACTCGAATTTGGACACGGAAGTTCTACATCCGCAAAAAAGGTTTTCCCAGGTTTTTAACCACCGTTGGATTATTCTAACAAAATCAATGTCATCCCGTGAGCGGCGGAAAAATGACTTCGTATGTTTATATATATATATATATATGCACTGAGAAAAGTGAGCAAAAATGTAAATCAACGTTAGACTATATTATTGTTTTTATTGTTTGTTTGGTAATATTTGACATATTTTTAGAAGTTTCTAACTATAATTTATCATATTAGTTACATTTTTGTCAATTATCATACTATTATTATCTAGTTTGGTCAAATTTGTAAGCTTATTTCTTTCAGTATTTATTTCAGTATTTATTTATTTATTTCATGATATACTTAAATATAAATATTTCAACATTAAATACATAAACATTTTTCAATTTTATCAATTACTACACTGAGAGGAATTTGATAGTAAAAATTAGCACGAATTATATGAATTGAGCATTACGACTGACAAAAGATTATTTTTAACATGTTTCGTGTTAATTTTGTAACATTTTTTGTGTTATTTTTTATTACTTTCTTATGTAACATTTTTAACATGTTAAAAAATATCATTTTTCAGTGGTAATAATCACTTACCATTTTCATACTAATTTTTCCTACCAAATTTTTCTCAGTGTACTTATTAATTATCTGAAAACGATCATATATTTATTTCGATTATTATTATGATTCAATTGAACTGTTAGGTTGATTCAACCGTATAGTTTAGCATTTATAACTTTATTTATTTACCTTCTTCAAATTATTTTGTAAGCGTGGTTTAAATATAATATTCATTCTAAACATGAGTAAATATAAGCAAGTAAACTCATTTATCTAATTTATTCATATCTTTTTTTTCATATGTATCCGTGCACGGAGAAAACAAATATCCAATTATTTACTATATAAGATATCAAAAGTAGGATATACTTGAAAATACTACACTGAAAAAAATAATCTTACAAATTTTACCAAACTAGATAATAAACGTAGGAAAAATAGGCAAAAATGTAAATATTATGATAAATTATGGTTAGAAAATTCTAAAAATATGTCAAATATTACCAAATAATTGGTAAATATCATGATATTGTCTAATGTTTATTTTCATTTTTGCTCACTTTTCCTCCTTTCATTATCTAGTTTGGTAAAATTTGTAATATTATTTTTTTCAGTGTATAAAAATTACTATACAATGTATTAAACTTTTGAATGCGCAGAATATTATATTCAACTTATGCAGACATTTTTAATATATGATCAAGTATATCCTACTTTTGATATATTATATATAGTAAAATGTTAAATATATGTTTTCTCCGTATGTGTAATTATTAGAAGTATTAGAATTTTCCCCGTAAAGTATGATAAAACATTTCAGCTGCGTAATATTTTAGTTCATACATTTTATGGAATAATGACACATATTGTGATTAACACATTTTATATCATTTACTCCAAATTTAATATCCCCCAAAAAGTAAGACATACAGAGCGCGAGCGCGGAGCAACGCGGAGGCGCATAAACCGGAATAAAGCTCTCCTCCCCCATGTAGAAATTTTCGACTTTGCCAGTCGTTTTTACATTGGGATAAGGTTACTTAATGACTATTCGGAATAAACCTAGAAATTACGTTCAAGTAATCTTACTTTTGATGATTAATATGTCGTTCT
>JABFQC010007282.1:0-10172 GCA_022817085.1 Psilanteris sp. ZL-2020
TATAAATTTCTATACAAAAACGTTACATTTTACTATTTAAAATAGTAAATTTGAAGATTTATCGCTTATAAACCCAAATTAGTATTTTAAATAGTAATTTTTCATACTTAATTTTTCTCAGTGTACTCATAAGCTGCTCGTTTAAATGGCCAGATCTTCATAATGATAAATTTTTACATTTTCGAATTGAAAAGTATTATTTAACAATTTAATAAATACAAATTTTATCTTTTCTACTTTAAATATACTCCATTCTTATACATATTACATGATATTACAATTCACCATAGTCTGTAAAAAGTTAGATAAAATTTCCGTATGTAACGTGATAAAAATAAGACAAAAACAAACTGTCGAACTTAGTTTGAAAAATGCGATATTAAGTTCAAATAAAGCAAACAGGAAAAGCGTCTAATAAATTGCACACACCGAGAAAAATGGGCCAAGAGCGGGAGACAGAAAACTGTTCGCATTCGGATCAAAAATGGCGCAGAGAAAAGGAAATCGAGTCGAGATTTATCTAGGCGACGTTTCATTCTCGTGGCACCTTTACACTCAAAGATTTTTCACTTCGCACTCAAGGAGTTTTCTTTATATCTGGCAGTGTGGCAAAACAACGATTGTTTTCTGATATCATCCCGAATTCTATCTGCTTCGCGGGCGTACATTATTTCGATGCAGCATCGGCAAACTTTTGTGATCGGTTAAAAGTTCGCTACCAGAAAGTGATTAGAATCATGAAATCAAAGTTAAATTGAAATTTATGATATATGAAGTTTTATATTATGAAACATAACAAAATATGGCAGAATATATACTTTTCATTATATATTATTTATTATTATTAGCATATTTATTTGAATAAAATAGTATTAATGAGGTTTATAATTTTCGTATAATTTTTTTTAAATAATTTGTAATTACAGATAAATTAAATATTTGTTATAAGCTCAACTCAAGCTTTTGCCGTTTGTTTTATTGTATTTATGTAAGGAGAAATACGTACAGTTCTTTTGCACGTATATTAACGTAACGTTTTGTGATTAAACAGTAACAAAATAAAGCGTTTTTCTTTTCATCGTTAGGCATAATACGTTCGATGTCGTTGACTATTTTAAACATATCATTAATTTATGAAAGAGCTGAAAGGTTTAAAGAAAATGACACGCTGCTTGATGTCTTTGATTGGCTTAAATAAATCATATCCATGTACACAAAATGAAAGAAAACTGGGACAGGTTTAACGAACATCCACTTGTAAATGGGATTCTGTAAACTTATACTGATTGCAATCACAAACGTGACGAGCGCATTCATTTGACTGCTCCGCCATCCAAGCTCGGCAACGACGAGATGCGTCGTTGTTCATTACATCCGAGCGAAACGAGTTAACGACGGGCATTGTGGTTCTGCTGAATAAATTAGACAAACGGAACAATGTTTATGTATAAACGCGCTAGAACTGATACCGGCTTTGATAATCCGGCCGAGTTTCTCCCCCGAGAATCAACTTTGCATTTCCTCTCAGTTCTGACCTTTTTAATCAACCGTAGACCACACGATGCATATTATTTTATCCTTCAAATTATTCACAACCATTAATATAAATTTTCGACTGACAAAATTTTTATGGAGCATGAAAAAGATAAACAAAAATGCTACGCAAAGATAAAGTAAACATTTAATATGCACAATTTTATCAAATGAAGAATTTAATACATATGGATAGTACCACTGAAATAAAATATCTTTCGTATTTAATTTGATATTCTTTATATAATTCTTTTTCATCTCAAATTTATTTATTAAAAAATTATAACTGAAAGTATTATACTTGTATTTCATTAAATTAACCTGTAATTTAAAAGAAATGAATTATGTTTACATTTTTTATTTCAGTCCTAAAGGTCGCAAAACAAAATAGTTATAAGACAAAAATTAGTTGTACCTAGAGATTATAATATATATAGTCTAAGAAATAAAGTGAGAAAATTTACTGTTTTTACCAGTAACCTGAATACAGAAAATAAAAAATCATGAAATTACATTTTATTGGTAACAAAAAAAATAACGAATAATTCAGTTATTTTTACTTGAATAATATTAAATTTATTTCGGAATATATTACATTATCAGTATTTAATTATCTATATTATTATTTATTTGGTATTTATTTATATTAGTAAAATTATACTATGTTAATATAATTAATCTACTTAATTATAAATAGTAGATAATATGAACTATTTTATGGATAAGTACGTAATAATACATCGTTACATCTATTAGAGTATATGTGCAGTCGTTGTTTATATACTTAGGGCTTGAACACAATCTTGTTATGAGAAAGAAATGTTCGTCATCATGATAACACAATGCCTCGCGCATGACTTCAGGCAGCGCATTTTCCTGTTATAAATAGTAAATTGAAAATACGTGAATATGAATTCATGGCACAACATTGCAGCCAAAATGTCTTACTTAACCCGGGAGTAGGCGCGTAGTTTTCGAAGCTCTTTGTTTATCAACAAAAACGCCATTCGGTTATCTTTGTCTGTCAATCGAAAAGACCATAGCGCGCCCACTCCCGGGTTAAAATAAGTAAAAATTCGTCAAAATATATTGAAAATAAACAACTCAATCACGTATTTAAGTTGGATTATAATCGTATTTTAATCTAGGTTTATTTATTGCTCTTCATATGCAAAATATTACGAACCAAACAGTAAATGTTTGGGGCATTACTTATTTTTTGTTGAATTTTTATTTTTCAGTTTTCAATTTTTTGTAGTGTCGAGTTTATCCCTGCACCATGATTCGAAGTCATTTGAATGTTGCGCAGTCGGCTAAAGGGTCAACCAATAAATAAGATTCCTCCTAAAGTAGACATTCACGCGAGTGAATTATGAATTGACATCTGTCATTCATTCGATATAGGAACATATAACCTACTTAATGTTTATTACTTTGAGTAATAGGTCTGTACATTTTTTTTGTAATTATTATTTAAAACATTTCAAAAATATTTATATTGATATAAAGAAAAAGATCCTTTAACAAAATTCACAGAAATTATTAAAGTTTATATTTAATTACATTTTAAATTTTGTAACTTTACAAATTGTCTATAAAATTATTAATATCTCAAAGTTATTTTAATATGTAATTAAATGTTATGTTATGTTATTTATGTTTTGATATTTCTTACTGCAAGTAATACTGCAGAATTGAACCAACTTATCCAAACTAAACAAATAGAAATTAATATATCGCTAAATCTGATTTGATTAAATAAAATTTATATTTAATTTTTTTATATGCTTAAAATTTGTCCGATTTATTTACCGAAATTTTGTTTCTTAAACAATGTTATTTAATAGTAAATCTTAAAAATATAGTAATATATTTATAAATATGATATTAGATAAATATAAACATATGAGAAGTGACTGCTGCATTCTATGTTTTACTTTTCATTCAACCCTCGACGCTTTGACAGCTCTTGTTTCGGAGGCACTCTATTGGCTTGTTCCCCTTTCGCAGTTCTATTATGCGAAACGTGTCACCTATATAATTATAACATGTTCTGAAATTATTTCATGTTACAGCGTGCGCGCCTGACCGGCGGTACCTGCCGAACTGTAAGTCCGTATCAAATGAACTGTAAGTATTCATTTGATTTAAAGTCAAACTGCAACAGTGCACCGAGCACAGCAAACTGACTGAAATGAAATGTTTGAAGAAGAGGAAGGACTCATATATGGTCCAGGGATAATCGAATAACTAAGACTCACTAAATTAAAGTTTCAGAATATTAAAGTTTACTTCTTTTTAAATGCGTTTTTCTTGCAATGACATTTTTCAAACCAGGCAGGCACAAAACTATAAACTAACGAACCAATTTTGTTGCACTAAGTCTTATTTTAAGGACAGAATTTACTACAATTTGTCTTTAAATCAGACATTTTTATGAATATTTAATATTTTTTAGGCCACAAAAGTGGTCAAAAATAGATTACTTTTTCAAATGACCGTAATTTTTTGAATTTTTAATATTTTCACTTCATTCTAGTACACTGAGAAAAAAAACATAATAAAAGTTACTATTTATATAATAACTTTGGGACAAGTGTGCAAATATATAGTGAATTTATCATATAAAATAGTCGAAAATAGTGATATATCGGTTGAATTTACTTTATTTCTGGTATATAAATTACTATATTTTCACACTTGTCCCCAAGTTATTGTATAAATAGTAACTTTAATTATATTTTTTTTCAATGTACAAGCTCTAGAGAATTTAATTTAGATGAAAGTGCTTTACTCGATTTTGTTTCAGATGACAGTCATTATCTGTTTGTGTTCACCTGTAGGAACACGTCCTCACTGCACGATCGGACGTTCGCACGCTTATATGATGACAGGTGTGTCATAAACATATGAAAATATTTAAATATATAGTCGAAATAACAATAAATAAGATACAGAAAGCCCTGATTTCATAACTTAATTCGTTTACTTAAAAATAATTCACTAAAAACTTACTGTTTAGGATCAAAATGAGTGAATGCCACTTGAATATAATTTGTAACATCTCATCCGAGACAGGTAATATGACCGGTGAATAACCACGTGAATCGAAGAACTGATCGATTTATGTGTGGTCGATAACAGGTCTCAACCGAAACTCGCACCATGGCGTGATGATTCCGAAATTTATGATCATGATATCACGAAACAATAGCGTACCGGCAATTAGTTTTCAAATAAAATTTTGACACCGGAAGAAAGACCTATAAGACTCCAGAAACCTCAGCATCCTGGCAAAGCCAGACCCTAAATATTACTACAGTAAATGTAAGTCATGTTTCAGCACTGCATTATATGTTATATTTATTACGTCCGCCTTTTTATACAAATTACGACCCATTTTTTATAATTGCTAAGGATCTACGCTCATTGATGATTTCTTTTACCTAAATATTTGTTTAAATTACCACTTGTGTATATTTCGAATTAGTTAAGTTGTTATTTATGAGCAATTGTATAGACGAATTTCATATATTGTATGAAATCACATATTGTGATAGCGACAAATAAATATTAATAAATGTGTAGTTTTCCATTTGCGCATACGTGTACTTTTATAAATATTAGAAAAAGAAAAAGTAATAATAGATATTTACGTTTAATTACATGACTTGTTTTGAACTCACCATTAAGGCTTAAATAACACTGCCCTAGAAGCAATGAGATAAAATCTATATTTATATACATTATATATATATATATATATATATATATAATATATACTGGTTTAAACTATGTGTTGAGAGTTTGTTTATGAATAAAATTATCATATAGTTTAATACATTCGTATATATTAATATGACACACATAAGTATTCCTTATGTGCTATGAAACAAATTATACTTCACTTCAGATAAAATGCATTTTGTCACATGAATTTCATGCAAATCAAAATACAACCCTATACCCAAGACAGCAAAGGTCTATTGAACATAAATAATGAAGGCCAAGTTTAAACAAGATTAATTTCGAATTTGAAGTCGGACTATAATCTCGATGGTGATAAAAGAGGTCGAGGTATTTCTATATATCGATAGAAGCAACAAATATACGTTAACATTAGAGCCAGCAGGATTTGTAAGGATTCGGAGATATGTATACCAACATAAACGTTTTTCATTTTAAGCCTTTAAGCATTCTTTATAATCAAAGTTAACAGGTTACCTGAGCAAAGCTATTCAGGTAATATTAAAGGGTGCTACCACTTCCCCTTAATCAAGGACAAAAATAAAAGAAATGAAAATATAGTGAAATTTCATATAGATTTCGGTTATACAAAAATTGTATAGCGATCTACTTTCATCCTCGGGATAATTAAGATAATGTATATTTAAAATAAGATTTTAATGTTACATTAAAAATTCTATTTCAATATAAACATATTAATACAAAATGTATATGAAATTGTTTATAATAATAAAATAAAATATTGTTTTAATACTATAGATCTGCAACTAGATTATTTTGAACTCCCAAAAATAATGCCACGTTCAACCAAAAAACTGCTTTTTTATCACACACGATAATTGTAAATCATATAAGCCTCATCATTATATGTCAATCAAAGATCTAAAATTAAATATAAATTATTACGTATATAATCTATAAAAGGTAAATATAAAACATTTCGACGAAAATATTTTGTCTTTAGTGTTTTGGATCAGAAAAATGTAAACAAATACAAATATATTTTTAGTAATGTACATACAGTTTCAATATTAAAATATTTAACATATATTATATATTATTTACAACGATTTTTATAATTATTTTTTATTAATTTAATTAATTAAATATAATTCTGAGATATAGAATTCTCGATTACGTTGAGAATAATAAGAGACTACCGAAAATGTTCGCAAATTTGATTTCTACGACAAATTCTGTCCCCTATATGTATATTTTTACTCTTGATTTAAAGGTGGGAGGCATTACATTGTATGATAATCTGAAATTTTTTAAGTGTAAGATGTACTCACTGCACGGAAAAAGATGTCTAGTTACTAGTAGGAATACGACTGATTCAGCTATATTTCTAATAGTATATATATATATATATATAATAGTTGAATTAGTTATATTTCCACTAGTATAAGATAAACATTTTTTCAGTGTGCTAATTACATGATTTAACTTCACCTTTAAATTATAAACATAAAAACACTTTATGATCAAATGCAGAAGGCACCAAATTTTTCAGTACACTGTTTTGTATATTTATTAAAATGCTTATAGAAAACAAATGAAAAGCTTTATTTTATTATTCAGCGTGAAAAATGCGTGAAACAATTGGCGACTATTCGTAGTATGACGCAATTTGAAGACACTCCTAGCTACATCCAACGAGGTCACTTAAATCGATTAGGCTATAGATTGAGGAAAACTTGAACCGCTGAAGTTTTATCGCCTACAGGGCATGCATGTTGTCCGAACGAATGACGTCGTGCACGCAACTGGTTGCAGACTCTCTTGTTGTTTCAGTCTCGTAACGTGCCGCGTGTTATAACTAATGGCACACAGTAGCACGCAACATTTTAAGTGTTAGGTAAAGTCCGGGGTAAATACCACCCCTACTTTGTTCCTTTAATAACAATTTAAATGTTCAACTTCGTTCGATTTTTATCTTTAAATAACTATTTCCGAATAACGTACTAAAGATATTTACAAAATTTAAGGTTGTTAGATTATTTTCTATTGTATTTACTATTATTATTTTTTGTATAACGTTAAATGACATTGGATAACGAAATTTAGAACAATAAAGAAGATAATAAATAAAATTAATTTATTAAGAATTCCTAGTTTTTTATATAACTTAAAGCAATACATCAATGACACAATCATTGAAAACATTGGAATTTATTATTTTACCACAGTAAATTTGATTAAAAAAAATTAGTAATGACTACTTTTTTACATTTTTAGAACAATAATATATTAAATAATACAAGTATTTAAAACATTTATAAATAAGGTATATAAAATGTATTTCAAACAAAGTTAAGATAAGTTATTATTTTATAAAAAAACTAAAACTAACGGCCAATTCGTTAAATCTTACTGAAAATCTTCATCACTTATATAAAATTTATATAATATATATTTTTAAATATTCTTTGAAAACAAGCTGGTTAAATTTGATTCAATATTATAGTAACATGAAATTGTCTAAACATTGAAAATTAATAATAAAATTAATATCATAAATAGATTGTGAGATTCAGTTTCGATTAAACTTACGAAAGAAAATTAATTAGCTATGTGAATGACACTAATAATCACAATTAAAATGAAATAAGTGAAAATTCATATTATACTGTACTAAATAGTATCTAATTAATCCGTACATCGCGTTGATAATAATTCGTTAAATTTGCAAATTTGCAATTAGGATACAATGAAATAAATTGTATTTTATTTAGTAAAATGCCGTAATTTTCATGTTGCATTAATGCACGTTAATTGTAAATGCTTGATCTCGCTTTAATTCAACATTAATTTCTCTGCAGTATAATTATTTTAACAGTTACATGCGTTGCTATTCCTTTCATGTGACGATGTTGCATGCAAAAAATAAAATAGTCGGTAATTAATCACATAAAACTGATTGAATAAGTTAAAAAAAAACAGGTGTAATTAAAAAAACTTAATAAAATTCAATAATAATGATCTAGTTAAATAAGATATTTCAAAAAGGTTACGCTGAATGTATTTAGAAATCTGCAAAATATATTTTAAACAAATTCCTAACCGATAGTGTATAGTGGATATACTGTATAGTTTGATAGTATATAAAAATCAACAATCTATTCAAATTTTAAAGTGATATATTTTTATTTATGAACAATATACATATAATATATAATGTAATATTGTATGTTATATTTCAAATGTACTATAAATATTTTTTTTTAATACTTATACATTTTCTGACTTATTATTTTTACGATTACTTCTAACACATTTACTATTCTTTAAAACATAAGTTTTATATAGTCCATATATATATTTTATTAGAAATAAAGAGTCGTAATAATTATACTTTTTGAATAATAATAAAAATTAAATAATAATCGAAGAAAACTAGTGAATAAAGAAAATTTACCATATTTTCATAACGTTTTTAAATACTTGTAAACATTTTATAATCATACATAAAAATTTATTTTCTAACTATGGTTATTTGAGGTTTAAAATATATTTTGAAATGGGTTTTAAATGTTCATCATAAATATTATATTTTAATAAGGATATGTTTATACATAATTTAATGAATAATAATGAAATAGCGAAAGTTTACATGACGACAAGTAGTTCGTGATGTATAAAGGATGTACATTTTTAGAAACACAAAACTTCCTTCTTGTATAACCACAAAATTTTATACTACGTTTTGTATATATATAGTAGTGGTGTAAAACGATATTATGAATAGTCATATATTTCTAACGTTGAAAGAAAACAGAATAGTTGCATGAAATAACGATAAAACTTAAAATAACTTCTGTAAATGTTGACACGTTTTTTTCAAGTCATAACTATAATTACTCAAACTAAAACTGAACAAGTGAGCGTAGTTAATTGATAAATAGAACTTTTTCGAGGGCATAACAATGTAACAGTAATGCATTTTGTTGGTCAAAGTATAGTAATCCCGAGATACATCTACTTATCGTTATTATGAAGATCATGTAGGTACAAACATATGTACCTTTAAGTATATAAAATGTGAGAACTCCTTTTCGCACTAATAAATATACGATAATTTCAATTTTGTATTTTATATTATATTAGTATTCACTAAATAAAAAGAATCACTAGTATATGTACATAAAATTGCACATGGAAAATGATTATTATTAATCAGCTTTATTCAAACTTTCGGGAAGTCATAAGTAAAAGGTGACATTCATTTATATAGACTACAATACTTCCCCGTATCATTATTAGAAAATAATTGATTAAAACGTGATCCATGAAGTTAAGTACAGTAAATTATTAATAAAAGAAATTGTTTATATTACTTTCAAATAGTGATAAAATATATTCTTCTATAAAATTTAAATGCAAAAAATTCCATTCTTTTTATTATTTTATTTTAAACTAAAGGAAATTCAAATTTTTACGATTTTTGTAATATTGATAAAAGTAACCTAACAATAAGTATAAATATTTCCATATCCGTCAATTCGATTAAAAAAATCTCAATAATTATATAAGATATAGCCATTTTAAGTCGATGCGAGAAAATTTGGTGATTTTGAATTTTGGCCGTCTCCAAAAAATTAAGGAAAATGCGTCAATTTCGCTTAAATTCGCTTCGATTCAACTAAAATTTAAATCAGTCATTTTTTGATAAAATCCTTGACTTTGCAATAATAGCATTTTTGGTCGAAAAATCAGTATTCGTCAGCATTATCCCTAGTAAACATAAAAATATATTTGCAATATGCTGTCAATATATTGCAAATATATTTGCAATATGTTTTTATGTAGATAAATACATTGTAAATATGTTGTAAATATATTCCAAATGTATTATCAATATATTACAAATATGTTTAAAATATATTAACAAT
>JABFQC010007283.1:0-10171 GCA_022817085.1 Psilanteris sp. ZL-2020
TCTAAGCTCTACCTGCTCAGTTTCACCTATCCCAAGCATAATTTAAGAGTGTGATTTTTAAGGCCTAATGCCGAAAAAAAAGGAAACTTGCGATAAAACGAGATAGAGACTGTTAGTCCTTTGGGGGGTCTGGATTTGGGGAACCTCGATTGCGTCCTAATCGCATCTTGATTTACGGAAGAAGGCAAAGGGCACATCAATCGATATCCGTGCGGGATCTACCACCTATATCAAGTTGAACGGACTCGAAAAGCCAGGATGAACCACGCCCCCTCCATCTGCACCGCCTAAGCTAATCTCGTGACAGACCCCGACAAGTAAAATAGAGTCTCCAAATAATTCAATAACGGTATTAGTTGGGATACGCTCGTGCATCATTGCTTGAGTTTAGCGTGGACGTATCTTCGCAAGAGTATGTCGAACTCTCAACACCTTCGGCTAATCAAATGCTAATGCAGCTAAGACTAATTTACTTCAAGTTTACACCTATGTTTAATAATACAACGCAAATACGGGAAACATAACGGTATAATTGGAACTCTGCGGGATACATAAATAGAAATTAATTTTGGATGCGGGGACTATAAGACACCGATTTTACAAATTCATTCGAGTCTTAAAATTAAATGATTTTAATTGAGTTATAACATTCTTTCCAAATTGCCAATAATAATGAAGATGTTATATTTTAATAATTTCGGTTTATTATGGCTACGAAGTTATGTATATATTAAAACGCGTTCTAGAAAGATACCAAATGTTACTTTAATGTGATCGTATGAAGTTCATTGGATTTATGTTATTAAATGCAATTTATTCTCAACTAATAATTTTCTTTACCGATCGACATATTACATATATATTTCATTTTTAAATACTATACATTAAACTTTTAAATTTATATATGTACATATAGTTAATTTGTATTGTTTAAACTTGGAACGGGAAATTATCTTCTGCTGTTACATATACGTTTATTACTTTAATTAATTATACTTAAATCAAGATAATTCCTCCAGATCCTTTATTAAGTGTTTGCTCAATGATAAAATTAATTTCGCACTGTTTATAACAACAGTATTAACACATTTCTGAAAATAACTTTGGCCGAAACTATTAATACTTAATTCTGGAATTTTATCTTTGGAAACAAACATTCATTACAATCATCTCGAATTTATTTGTTACTTTAGTTTTGTTACAAGTAAATTTAAGTTTAACTGTATTAAATATATTAGTACAATGCAAAATTGTATTTTAGTTCCATAATTCTCCTTTGATACATACATTTCTCTGCTATTCATAGGATCAACATCTTTCAGCATTTAAGTAACGTGTTTTTATTAACGTTTATATCATGTTTAAAACAACTTTAAATGAATATAGAGCGAGCGCAATAATATCTGAAATTAAAATCTTTGCTTTCCTTAAAAGTTTCAACCCGATAATCATGCCGTTTCGCACTTGGGCTTTATTTATAAACATCTTGTTTTAACGTAATTTAAAGCGATTAAATTCATAATGTAATTGAATTATATTTTGTTTGCAGTTGATGATTTCATTTATACTTTTTTAAACGACATAATAAACAGAATAATAGACAAGGTAAACATAATACCTCTCTTTTTTTGTCAAAATCCGAATCAAAAGAAATCAATTATTACAATTAATCAGCAAACTTCAGATCACAATTCTTCGATGTTACAACGGTTAAATATCTGACAACTCGATTAAAATCCGTATCAGAAAATGATCTTCTTAAGCAAAAATGGGACCGTAGTTTTGCAGGGCTTCATCTAGTAATGAATGTCCCGAAACGATGCTATCTCTCAGGCTGAAAAAGACATTTGACAAACCGAAGAGAACAAAAGAAAGAAACTGATCATTTCTTATGTCAAATTATATTTCTCCTCGCCATTCTCCTTAATACGCTATTCGACGTGGAATTCAATTTGTTGCCTCCGGTTCTTCTCTTTCCCGCAGACATGCTTGAGCGAACGATATTATTGAATGTTACCGTACTTCATCTTTTGGCGCAAGAAAGAATATCTTTACAAAGAATTCGCGAAAAGTAAAAACGACTCGCAAGAATAGGCGAGGGATTCGTTTGGATTTGTCGTAATGTATATTCAATATTCGCGTTTTATATATATATATTTGAACGGAATACATATATTGCATCGACAACGCGACTCGTTAGTAATTATTTCAGCAAATCCGAAATCGATTTAAAAAGCAGATTCTAGACTAGATTTTGGAAACCACTTGGCTGAACTCTTTAAAAAATGTTAGTGAAATTTCTTTCGATCAAAGACAAGCGCTTCCGAGGAAACAAGATTAGACTGAGATTACAATTTTATAACAGAGAAATTTATACAAAGGATATTGCCTTCTTTGACCAAGATACTGTTTACAAAATTATACGCATAGCTCAGTCAAGATTTAAACAACACTTTTTGGATTTCACGCAAAAATCTGCAAAGAATTTTTTAATTTCTACTAAACAGTGGGAAAATTAGTGAAAAATATAAATGAAATTTTTAAATCAAATTGTTTGTAATTATGTATGATGATTATTATAAAACGGTTAATATCACATTAGAGAAATACTACGATGATTCACTATAATATTTCGAATTAACTATTTCGTTTTTTTTTTATTCAGCCAATTAAAACATTTGTTATTTCAACAATCAATATCCATATTATTTTATGTCCTTCAGAAACCGATTAACGCTGTAGACGATATTTAATAATCTTATACTTTGAATCCCATCAATTCGACCAATGTTTAAGTCACTTCTGAGGAGATATAGTTTTTAATGCGAGCTCGCGAGCCGACACAGTTTCCATGTAAATTGCATATTTTCATGCGCAACAGGTTGCGCTTATAACAACACCCAGTTCCTTTTATATTCTATGCGAATGCCGATGTACTTTCTGTACAAAAAGTGTCGCTAATGACTAAACGTCAGCCTTGTCGGAATTCGCGTCGGTCCAGAAGCGTCCTCATTGTCTCATTCAGGCCGTTATCTCCGGTCCTAACAGACTGCGCCCTTTTTCACGTCATAAGTGGACGGCTGCTGCACACACAAGTGCACAGAAACATCGAGGGCCGACAATATCAAGTTCAAGAAATAAAAAACCATATTATATTTCGCTATCGTATTTATGAGCTTAGATTCAATGTGTTTCATTGAAATAATCAATTCAGCTTCTTTCTAAGTTTGTCTTCACTTTTTGATGAGAATTTATTTGTTCTAATATATTCATATACACTACACTGAGAGAAATAAATAGTAATAATTAGCACGAATTATGTGAATTGATCATTACGACTGACAAATGATAATTTTTAACATTTTTTGTGCGATTTTTTAACACTTTGTGTGTTATATGTAACATTTTTAACATATTTTATCCAAAATTTTAAAAAATTATCATTTGTCAGTCGTAATGCTCAATCACCAATATTCATGCTAATGTTTACTACCAAATTTCTCTCAGTATACTAAAAAAGTGTCTTAAATCTTAAATCTTTTTAATGGCGCAATGCTGGTAAATTAATAAATTTGTATTTGTAAAAATTTAAAAAAAACATTATAGGACAGATTTATATATATATATTTTCCAGTTGAGTGTCGTCCAGATGTTTTGTCCCCAAGCTACTGCCTCTCATGTCAATACTGATATTATAATAATATTTAAGTACACAGTAATTTACCGTTGAAAATAAACATTCGGCCAGTAGTGGACTAGTAATGATTAATATTATTTATACAAAATACACACTGAAAGAAATAATGTATTAAATATTACAACGTATATGATGAATCCTATGACGGCAGTGTTATGCAGTGATAATTGCATAAAACGTTGTAATATGTATTAAAAACGTTTCAATAAATGCAACTCACGTTGTACTTTCTAAAACTTAAATTGTGCTTATTGAAACTTTTTTTGCAATTATCACACTATATCACTGCCGTCATAGAATTCATCGTATACGTTGTAATATTTCATACATCATTTCTTTCAGTGCACCAGTAGTTAAAAGATACTGGGCCAGTATTGAACCGAAGTCAGACAATACCATAATGTTTACTTGTAAACCAACACGGGCACATTACTGTTACGGTCTTGGCTGTATAAAACGACCATAGTGTCATTGTTTGTAGAATAACCACTGATTATGTCGTTAGCCGTAGACTATGCAGTATCGGCCTTTATCCGGTTTGCCATACTTCGGCTGCCAATACCGCGCCAGTATTTGGCCATATTGTCAACTCCGGCAATTTCTACATGGGATAATAAGACACTTACACTTATATCTTTTCTATAAAAATGTCTTGAAATAAGACATTTTTGTATCTTCACGTTTTACAGTGTATTAAATGTAATAATGAACAGATGAGGAATAATTAACATAATGAAGAGTAATTATTCAATTTTCTTATTATTTATTTCGATCGCCCCGTCGCAAATAATTGAAAATCATATTATAGAAATGCTATGTGACAAAGCTCCATTTCCATTCCACGCAACACTCTTCGGCATTAGTTTTGGCCAATACTTTTGTCCGTATTTCATCCAGTTATTTACTGTCAATTTTTGTCAAAGCAAATCTTGCCTGCATCATTCTCTAAGTCAATTATACTTGTGATAAAGCAGCGGTTTCAGCTGGGGTAGATGGAATATTCTGAGCACTCGTACCCATCTGAGAGATTTCGAAGCTAATCCGCCCATTTCGAGAGTTCATAATTAAAAGACTAATGGATATGACGCTGGCATGGATTATGTTACTTTTTGATCATACAAACTCAACGATACGTGACTTCTAACACGCAGAACAAATTCGATTCTCATCATACCAACTTCCAACAGTCAAAATTTAAGTAACCATGCATGTTTATCAAACGATACATCAAAGCGGTTCGCAATTACAAGTTCTGCGCACTTCGATTTGAAAATTAGATCTGCTTTATAAACAATTGCAAAATATTCAACTCAAAAGTCATGACTTTGAGGTTGAATAAAAAAAAATAATAATGCTCTTTTAATAATTAATGTGACAGTAATCTACTGAATGGAAATTGTAATGAGATTCACAATATTCGCTGAAATGAAATTTTGAAAATTGTTGTAATACTGAAAAATATTTTTTTTTATAAAAGTTGTATTCATCTGCTTTTAAGATATCTAATTATTTTAAATATTATTATAATTATATGTATCAAAATTGTAGTAAATTACAATACAAAACACATGTTAATGTTTAATTTTTTTAATTTAAATAATATATATATTAATAATACACTACCTCTTTTTATCTCTTATACATTACTTTTCAATAACAAAACTATTTATTTATATGTTCTTAAGTAATTGTAATTTTGAAGAATTATACATAATGGATATATAACATTATATTTAACATTAAAACACAATTTTATAAAGTAACAAATTTGCATACCAACTCCAGCACAAAATTTTTACATTCATTAAAAGTGTAGAATTTAATTAAAACATTCATTATACGACACTGTATATTACTTTACTTCATTTAATTGAAACAATTCAATAAATTGTATACAGAAATTATTTTCATACGGGAATCTAAATTTCTGACTAAGGAAGTTAGTTGCGTGACATTTTGACTTGTTGCTTAACAGCACGTCGCTTTGCGTTAGCCAAATGAAAACGAACCAATCTAAAAAGTCAAAATTCGTGTTTATCAATTCGCGTGATCTTTCATCGTCAATTATTTCACCTGTCTTATACAATTTACATTGCTCGTCGTCAATATAATTTCAAAGTTTATCACACTCGGTATAATTAATACCTCGCATATAAATACATCACAATAAAGAAAGGCTTTTGATTTAGTATCACAATTACGGCGTCGATCTTTCGATACGAAAAGTATATCTAAATATATAATCGATAATCGTATGGCCGTCCCTTATTACGCAAATATCCCAAAGAAAATCGAAACAACGCGAACAAAGCAAATAAGATTACACTTTATTTATGCAGTTATTTGCACGATAAGTTACAGAATTTACGTTGCGTCGTTTTATCCTCGAAATTATTAGTTTACAATTTTAGTGACGCCAGAGTTGTTGCGGCGTTGCGCGATAACGCCGACTGGTATTACATTAGGGTGGAAAGGAGAAGATAATATTAAAATAAAACCAGTCTCATACAAGTGTTTCCATCTATCTATCGAGTTACAACACGCAAGGGCATTAAAAATGCAATTTTATTTGCCGGAGTAGTGTCTTCAATTTGCTGTTCCGACGATTGTGAAAATGCCTCTGCTAGGACGTTTCCGTTGAAGATTTTCAGGAAATAATTCGATGTGTGTCTATTCTCTTAATTCTAACACATATGTTAGGTGCGAGGTATAGCACGATTTACGTAATTTGATAGCATCACGTTGGGCATTAGTTGAAGATAACTGTAGCCATTAGTTGACGCATACATTAATTATTGACGACACGGGTCTGTCGAGCTCCGGGACATTCTCGCAAATGAAAGCATTGTATTTTCAGTCTTTCAAATAGGATAATGCATTATCTTGCATCATTTTGCATGTTATATAATTTATAAACGCATTACTCTAAAAACAAATCTAATTAATGCATATACCCTAAAATTTGATTAACGACAATGTATATGTATTTGAACAATATATATACACGGAGAAAATATATGTACAACTATTTACTATATAATATATGAAAAGTAGGATATACTTGAGAATATTATAAAAATTACTATGTATTCCTATTGGAATAAGTCCTATTGGACCCTGTACCGCTTTTGGACAATTTGAATGAATTTCTAAGGTTTATATTCTATATATGTAAGTTTTTCGCTTAACCTTTTGTTGAAAGTATATAATATATCCATATTTATTATTTATAAGGATATATTAATATTATTAATAACTTAAATTACATTCATTGAAACAGATACGTCATATCTTGTTATTACACAATACACATAAGCGAACCCATGTTCCAAAAGTGGTGATTTTAGTGTATTATTACAATTAATTAATTATTATTACAGAGTATATAAAATTTTGGTTCCTAATTTTTATTTTTTGTAATTGTTTAAACATAAAAGAATACTTTTCAAAAAGGTTTTGGTTACCTATCATATATATTATCAACTAAATAAATATATTAAAGTCAAAGTATCCTTAATGTGTCCAAAAGCGGAGCGTCTACCCTATAGTGTATTAAACTTTTGAATGCGCACAAAATTATATTCAACTTATGGGGACATTTTTAATATATGATATAGTAATTTTTTATAATATTTACAAGTATATCCTACTTTTGATATATTAAATAGTAAAATGTTAAATATATGTTTTCTCTGTATATATTTTAATATTAAATTCAATTTTCCATGTTTTCTTTAAATAAAAATATATTAGGATAATAAAATATATTAGGAAGTAACTAATGATAATTCGTCTAGATAAATCGCGATTTTTAGGACCTTTATTATGTAGTATATGACAGTTATTTATATTTCGTTTTTTGTTTTTTGTACATAATTCGACAAAAATATATAACGGTACATACAAAATATCGTAATACATAAGAAGGTTTTTGAAGAAGAATAAATTCAATAAATACTTCTCAAGTTTGTAATTGAAGTCTTTGATGTTTTCCTTTAAAGTAAAATCCAGGAATATTATCGACTTTTTATTTTTCTGATAATTGAATTTGTATGTATCTTCTAAAAATATATTATTGTTGACTTCTTATAAAGGCATTTTTGTGAAAAGTAAAAATTATTTAGTAATTCAATATAGGTTGTATTACGAAAATATATTTTACAATCAAATTGTGCCGTTCAGTTTTTATAATAGCATTTGTGAAACCAGAGATTATTAAACGGAAATTATTTTTATTTATAACTATCTAATATTGATCATCGTTTACTTTACAGAATTTTAAATTTAAATTTAAGGAATTGCTATTTCCATTTATATTTAGAAATATATTAGTAATGATTAATTTGTTTTATTCATACATAATATAAAATCCACTTTATAATAATATATTTTTATAATTATGTTATAAGCAATTCTTATAGCTTAATTTGTTAATTTGTCAATTAATGCCTAATTCTTATTTGTTTATAAAGTTTTTTATATTTCTTAATATGCAAAGTGTCTCATTCCATAATTATATAAATAATCATATAATATAATAATACTCATCATATTTCATTCAAATATTCCAAAAATGTCTTGTCAATAGTAATAATTTATAGAACTAAATAATATACTATAATTTAGTTTAGTATATTAAGACGAAATGTTTTTAAATTTAAAACTTAATATGATTTTCATTTGACCAATTGTACTCCGAATGCTTTTAAATAATATTTCAAACAAATTTTAAATTACATACACACCGTATTATTTTGGGTTTAAAAATGACGTCGCATTTAATTCGAAGTTCTAATTGAAACGATAAATTTTCATTTCGCATTACTTTGATCTGCGAGAATTCGTTGATTTGAAACAGATTTAAAATCAGCTTATAAACCTTTTTGATTCGATCGAATTTATATGCGTCGGTTATTAAACTTAATCCATTCTCAGTCTTCTAAATGTTTCGAAAGCCGTTCGTTATTTATGATAATTTCGAAATGACAAACCAAAAAGATGAAGATAAAAATAAGAAGAAAGGTGACTCACGCAGAAGCGGTGTATAATTAAACGAGTTTGCACGAAATAGGCTCGAAGAAAAATACGTAGTTCACGATGGTCGTAGCAATACTCCTAGCATGCTAATTAATTTAACGGGTAATTAATGCATCACTGTTAGTCACAAGTAAATTTAATTTGACGCTTATGGTATCGTCGGGCAATGATAATATCGCTTTCGTGTTTCGACTTATTGAATTATCAGTGAGGGTAGGTCAAAAATATACTGCCGAAGAGATCGGCGGTATAAACTCAATTGTTTCATACTCGCATGCAAGGCCAACCAAAAAAGAATAATAACATTCTCTCTGCAGCCAGTGAACAAAGTTTTCAATCACTTTTTACGATTTTCGATCAAAAGATTGTAATCTAGTTTAAAACAATACTAGTCTGCTTGCTGGACGACGTTTTTAGTATATTTTGTTAAACATCTGATTTTTCTTTCATATTTCACTTTTATTGAGTACGAGGATTGTGTATTTTTTAGGCACATTTATAAATAATACTATATTTGTTATGTTAATCAATGTTTCGTGATATTCTTAACGAATTTAATATGGCGTTTTAAATGAATGATGCACGGAAAAAAATGTCCATTAAAAATTACTGTGCCAAAACAACAGTTGTGCACGATGTTTGTCAACACAGAAAAATTATGCCGAAAATTCGTAAATGTATACTTAATTTTCGTTATACATTTTACTATGTTAGAGCTGTAATTTTTCTTTGCAATAATTTATATTAATTAATGATTAATACTTAATCCATGCTAGTATTATTTGTATATAATATACACATACATCTGATTTTACAGTTAATTATTTATTTGCTTACATTTCGATAATTTTAATCACATATTAGACAGTTTTAGAGTCAAAAACACTTTATTGTTTTAATTGTTTAATTACAACTTTATTGTTTTAATTAGATTAAATGCTAATGATGCGGAAAGTTATTAAACTATTAAAAGAAGTTATTATCAAACAAATTTCTATTAATGTATGTATAAATTAATTAAATACATTTTCATAAATAATTAATAGTTATAAATATTAATTATGTACTATATTTATCGCACTTGATTATTAATTTAGCGCTCTTTATTTACTATATATATTTAAATTATTTTTAGAATTAAATTCAAATAATTACAGAATAATGAGATCAATTTTTAAATACTATGTTGAGCAATATATTTGAATTCCGTGACTTCCAATGTTATCCTAAATATTTACTTACTCTACACAGAAAGAAAAAATATAGTAATCGTGGGATAGTTTGTTTTCTATAATGTACATTTTTTGATCTAATATACACTGTAACATTGCATTTTAATGCATGTTACAAAATATTCCTTTTACCATAAATGTTATGGTATTTGATGCAAAATCCTGTCTCAAGATTCATTTCCTTCCTTATTATTGTCCTAATCAT
>JABFQC010007284.1:0-10170 GCA_022817085.1 Psilanteris sp. ZL-2020
TTTTTTAATATATAATTAGTAACATAGACTATTTTAAGTTATTCTAATTTATACACAGCTAAAAAACATATAATACATATGTTTTATTTAAGAACATAAAGCAACATAATTAAGACTCTTAAGTGACTAAATCTAATCCGTAATATTTTGTATTAAGACAGCTGGTGACTTAAATAAGTCACTTTGCGTCTTAAAATCGTGATATCTAAGACACTTTTTTAGCAGTGTAGTTGTATGATATATATAATTGATTACAATTTTATATGATTTTATGAAATTGCCGATTAAGAACAATTGAATTTTGTATCTAAAATGTACAGGAAATGTTTGGAAATTACATTCTATTTTTAAAATTATTTAACAGTTGATTCATATTCCCAAATTCGAATGAACCTTTCTAGAAACCGACGTTAGATGGGAAAACAAGATACACGTAAACATGTCATTAACCTATAAGTTTGTAAAACATTAGAACGTTAAAACTCCTGTATTGTGTAAAATTATATAACATTTCGTTTAAATGTGATCGAAAAGTTAGTGATAACTGTCAAAAATATATAATACGCGTAATATTACGTATTGAAATAAGTTATATAATCACTTAATTTACTCAAATCAGTGCAGTGCTCAGTACTTAATTTATGCAACTCAGTGAATAATAAAGTTTATGAATATACGTTTTGCTGTAATTTTAATAAAGTTAGCTTAGTAAAATCTATTCTTAAAAGTTATAAATTACATCATTTTTATTTCAAATACAAGCATAGTTTGATTTGTTAGAAATGATTACATTTTCCTAAAACAGTTAATTTTGTGTTAAGATATTGAAATAACTGTTTAACAACACTGGTTAAATATATATATGAATTTGAGTTCCCCGTAGAATCATCCTTAAACAGAAATTAAACTAATCGTTAAAATAAGTTTTTTGTTTTTATTTTACAAAACAACGAGACGTCCTTTGTCGGCGACAGTTCGAAAATTCCATTCTTTAATTTTATCAACCAATAAGTTATCAAGTTTAAAAATGTGGCCATCGCTATTGGCTAGTCTGAACAAACCACTTACCACGACTTTTCCTCCTTATCTCTTTACTTTCACAGCTGTCTTTGACAGCGGATGCAATGCCAGTAGAGACAAAATTACGATCCCAACAATCCTTATCTTTCATACGATAACGTTCACGAATGAAAATTGTTCGCTTACGTGTAATAACGCTCAGATGTTCGTGGCATTTTATATATAAGCACTCATTTACGACTACCATTATGTCACTGAGAAATTCATTTTACTTAATTTCAAACGATAATACAATCAATTCTAGTATAAAGTGCAATAAATTAATTAAAATATCGCGGGATGTATATTTCGAGTAAAACTTAAATTAATAAATAAATTTTAACATAAATTTCGAAATATTGTTACGTTTACATTATTTTTTTGCATGTTATATACACTCAGAAAAATTAAACTTAGAAAAGTGCTGTTTATAACACTAATTTAGCGACATTAAAACAAAATCCTAAAAATTATTGTTTATAATAGCATTATACTAAAAAATAGAAGAAAAATTTGGTATGAAAAATAGTATTTTTACAAGGAAAAACAGTAATTTTCTACGTTTAATTTTTCTGAGTGTATATTATTTGATCATTATACTGTTATATTTATTATCGATAGTGCTAAACTAGTAAAGATTTGATAATATATTTATATCAACTTGTATTTCATTAAAAATAAAAAAGATATGTTATAATTGTATAATTTTTGAAGAAATGTTGATTATATGAAGCGATTGTTGCGAGGACAAAATGTATATATACTGTGATGATGTGCCCTGTTCTTATAATATAATCATGGATGAAATTATGCTCTCCGTATTTTCACTCCCTCTTGAATACGCCCTTGTGATTTGTAGGTGAGATTTATTTGAATTTTTAAAGCGAGGCGGATTGGGGGCACAGCCATCTCATATTAACGTTGAAAATTAACTGAACAATTTATTCAATTTATATCAAAGTTATATTTCATTGAATACGATAATCTGTAGATTATAACATACTGAAAAAAATGTTTGGTCGGGCACGAGCATTATTTGGTTGTCATAAACATATTTATGTTTAAATTAAATATAATTTTTTCAGTGCAGTTAAATGTACAATTTTGCTTACATATCACGTATAGTCAGAATAGTTTTATATTTTAATTAAATTTGTTTTCTTATTATTATTCTCCTACTATGAGAAGTATGAAAATTAGAAAAAGTATGAATTTAATTTGCTAGATTTTTTTTAAGAATTAAGTTACGAATTTACTTCAATTACATTTCAGTCAGTTATAATCATTAAAACTAATGTTTTCAATTATGTTTTTAGTAAAGTGAACACTGTTTGGTATTTCAAAAGTAGTAAAACAAATGAAATACCCTTGTTAAAGCGATAACACCATTGCTGTATTTAAAATATTTTAGAGGCGTACAATTATATTTTAATAATAATATATACAATAAAATATAAATATAAATGATTATAACTTATTAATCTTTACACTAAATATTATTATAAAAATACCAATAATAATATCAATATATTATAATACCTATAATAATAATGAATTATATTATATAAACAACGAAAAACTTAATCAATTTCAGTACAATTTATTAAAATTAGGTAAAACCGACGTAAAGATAAATTAAATTGAGTAAAAATCGAATAAGTTGGTCATATTAATTTACAGTCATAAGTTATAAACAGACCTATCTATTCGAATCGTGCAGTTGAAACAATTTTGTTTGCAAAAGAATCGTTTCAGTCAAATGATCGTTGCAAAAACAAATACAACATAACATTTAAAATCATTTTTTATGATAATATATGCTAAAACGCCAGACTTATACGCTCTGCCAATATCAGAAATAGACATATAAGTATAAATAATTGATTTGGCGAATTTCATGCTCCGTAAAGCTTTATTATTATTGCATTTTTTGGTGATTTTCAATGAGCACGCGTAGTTATACAAATGGGTAAAATTTAGGTCAACCAAGCAGCGCCTTATAAATAGCCTATGTCTACAAAAATATTTGTAATAACAATTAATTACAATAGTCTAAATTAAATAATTAGTTAATTATTTAATTAATTAATTCATTATTCGCACATTCTATCGAAAATATTTCTAAAATAGATTGGCAAAGAAGTCCGTCCCAGTCGTAGAGCAGTATCAATTTAATTAACAGTTCTTTTTGTTCTTTTTTTTTGACAAAAAGTCGCCTAAAAGTTGATTGCCTAAAATACCAAGATCCAACCATGCAATCATTAAAGAACAAAATCATTTGATCGTCGTCGAAACGAATCATTTCGTTTTATACAAATTTTGTGAAATTTCTTTCTAGCGTTAAACAAACAGTTCGGCTCGCAATCGGGCCGAGTAATTGATTTTTTATTACACACAAAAATCATAAACAAACGTCCGAGTTCATTTCTATTCGATCGAATCACAAACCCTACTGAAACATTACTCGCAATCCGCAAAGGAATGGTCTCGGCGGAGATTGAACCAGCTCGGGTATTAAGATACAACTGGAAGATATTTCGTTGATTTAATAGATACCAAAATACTTGACGTCTTTTTTTGGGAACCTGACATCTTTATTGATGATTCTTCAACTATGTACAAACATTCTTTATCCAGAAAAAGCCTAATTTTATCGGCTTCGTTGCAACTACTCTTTATAACTCAATAGGAAACTCCCGCGGCATTGTTTTCATGTGATTCAGAAGAGCTGGAATTCGGTTCTTGTACTATTTTTAATAGGACCAAAATTTCCTGGAGGTCTCGTGCGGTCTTCTCGACAGAAGCTTTATCTCAAGCAATTTTTCCCCCCGTTCCTCCCGATTGTGTCGTCCTTTTAGACTCAAATCCAGTTTTCATGTCCAAAAATGTGCCACATTTTCGTTGGAAGTATGATGATTCATCGCAGGCTCGCACGAGATGAAATGTCTTTTATTTAACCTATGCATTGTTTTAAGGTTTATCATTGTTTGTATCCTGGTTACATCGACTTTTTTTAATACAAGCTGATGACTTGCAAACGTATTAATATACGTGGATCTAATTTGATGGATGAAAGTTTCGTTTGAAATAGTCGAATTGTATAGTTGAAAAACACGGATTTGTCATGACGTATGTGAAATGTGATTCAAGTAATTTATTACAAATATCAAATAATGTATCAAAAAACATAAATGTAATGGCAATAATTATTATATTATCATTATTAATCATTATTGTATTATTTACAGTGAAATTGATGGAATTAAAGTGAAAACGTGATTTGTTTTTTCAAACACTTTTGTGTTTCCGTTCGTCTCAAAGTGGTTCCGTTTTCGATAACTATAAATATTTCAAAATAAATCGTGAGACCGAGAAACGGATACTGGATAATTTAACAATCATCTCTGAATGTCATTAACAAACCTGGTCAATAAAAGTAATTGACTTAACAGTAAATTCTTCATTTTAATTGAGTGCAATCAGGACGTTTTTATTTTTAAAGTCAAAATAGGTTGAAATGGTATGAGAACATAACAAAGATTTTTCGAAAAGAAAAGTTATGTAAATGCGTTTATCAAAATATTCTAACGAACACTTTTGTGATAAACGTCGAGGCTATATATCTTCGCTTTCCCACGACAGATACATGAGTTTCTTTTTAAATCACAAATAATTATCATTTTTTCTGCTTGGCCCTGCGTTAAATGCATTTCTATTTCCAATTGTATTATTTTAAATAAACATAAATATACCTGTATAATAATAAAATGGTTCCTGGATAATATACTTTCAATACAATAAATTTATTTTGTTAACACTTGATAATGCTTCTAATTCATCCGTTTTCATAAAGGTATAATAATTTATGCAATGAATTTGAAAATACAACGAGAATGAATCGCGTTAATAAACAGTTTGAGATGATACTAATTTTGTATAATAAAATTGTAAACAAAAAAGATTACGAGATAATAATAGTAACGGGATAATATTGCGAGTAATAAAATATATACTTTGCGAAGTCTAAATTCTGCTCTACTTTTGATATTGTAAATGGCATAAATTTTCTAATTTTGCTAAATGAACATGAACGATAACTAGAATTGTTCTTAAACGTAAACCAATTTAAACAAAACTCTAGATAATGAATCTAGATAATGAACATTGAAAAAATTATTCTACAAGAATTGTTGAGTTACTTTAAGACATTGTCTTAATTCACGACCTTAGGTGTTTTAATATGAGACACTTGTTCATCTTATACTGAGACAATGGCATCTGAAATGAAGAAACCAATGCGTTAAAAAGCAGACTTTAATAGCGCGTTCAACTAATTTCCGGATATGACTCAACCCCATACACTGATTTATTCAAACAAAATTCAATGGAAAAATTTAGCTGATTAAACTTTTTTCAACTTTTTTATTAACAGGATATTAGCGTCACAAGTTTTAAATGGGACATTTAACATTCTTTCATATAAATTCCTGTATTGGAATAAAAACAAAACATAATCTATAAGACAAAAATTTGATATAAATTGTAGTTAATATAAAGATAACTCACATTCTTTATTATCATTACCCATTGACAACTTTCGTGAACAAAAGGAATTTCCGTTTTTAAAAAAAATGGATAGAATTCTTTGCCTGATGATTCCCCAATAATTATTACTGCGTGTTTCAAGCGAGATTTAGGGCAACGGTAAATAATATAGATACGATTGCCTACATCAATGTTTCAACCAGCTTAGTGTAATAATTTATATTTTTTATAGTTGTAATATAATATTTTGTTTGAAGCAAATGTTAATGACGATGGTTCAATTATATAAATAATCACAAAAAGATCTTTAAAACCTACAATTTCTGTATTGTTACAAAACAAATTAAATGGCAATAAGCGTGTTACCCAATCGCAGATTTATAATTTAATTAGGTGATTTATTATTAGATATACGTACACTAATGTTATATAAGTGAATACTTTTCTTCTACACTTACATATCGAAACCATTGTTTTTACCAGAAAGTCCCGACTTAACCGTTTGTTTGATTCAGATGCACAGATATTAATCGAACCGATTACACGAAAGATAAATTGCAGGAATTAGTAAACCGTCAAATCGTAGCAGTAAAAGCACGATCCAATTGGATCTTTCATTGAAATTTCGGTAGCGTCTAAGCGGAGTGCTTTTTTGTGCAATTTCTTCGATCCTTTTTTGCGCAAAATAATGATCTACAGGACGGTATTCGAATTCCATTATGGTTACAGGATATTAAAATACAATTTGAGAGTATAAAAAAGTCGACGAGTTGGGAAAAAAGAACGAAGACGAGCGCACCGACGAGAATAAAGAGCGATACGTGGCGCATGGATGTATACGAAGTGGTCTGCTTTCATCGTATTCTGCATTAGGTATGCCGACCATTCATTATATGTAATGCGCGCCGTGCTGTCTGCCCAATTCCCACTTCCCACTTGCTAATTCCACATTTACGCCATTTCCGCTTGGCGATTCACTCGATCTCTTGATTTCTAGGTAAAACCCACGCCCTCGTTAATGATTCCGGGAGAGATGGTACACCGGCACACATTTAATGACGAGACCGTCTAACGATCGTCCGCTTGCGACTGCATCGCTCTTTTAACTTGCTTTCGTCCCGAACATTTGCTTTTCATTCGATGATTTGCACTTCTCCCGGGAAAATATTACTATAATTTTAAACCAATTCTATCAATTAAGCTAATAAAAGCACTCCGCGTCGACGCGTCTTCAAATCCGTATTGTTTCGTTTTGTTTCATTTTGTGCTCGTTTCATTTTTTCGACCGTACTCGCTTCTTTGAGTTAAAAATAATTATAAAGTCGTTTTCAAAGTGGAAGATTTTATTTCTTTGTATTCGACGTTTCAACATTTTTTCGAATAAACGTGCGTATGTGTGGGTGCACAAATTAATCTATTTTTGTTATTATTATATATAATAGTTTGATGTGCATTCATATTCAATGGTAAATTGTTTCGCAATTTATTCGCTGAAAATTGGCCAAACGGACATAATTTTATCTTATAAACACACTGAGAGAAAAGATTGTTAAATTTATAATCTAGGTATTAAAATTAGATTGTTAAACTATACAGATAGCGCAGATATTCAACTCAACGTTGAAGATTGTAAAAATTGTAGGTTATGTTTAATATGTCATATTATATAACATTCATTTTACAAACTCCGACAATCTAGACTGTTGAATAGATATTTGGATTGTCGTCGAAGCTATAATTTGTAATTGTTCGATTTAACAATCTTAGATATTTAACGAAACTGTTTAGATATTTAATTCGACTATCTATTTCTCTCAGTGGTAATATAAATGAAAAATTATATATTTCAACATAATGAATTAATATATACAAAGTGCATAATGCCAATATATAATAACCTTGTGAATATATGTTATATGTACTTCATATAACTCAAAGTCTACATGTTTAACAAAAATAAAATTTAATTTGTTGATAATCAATTTGTTCTACGTGATATAGGAATATGCTTATGGTGGTTTGAGATTACAACTTTGTTCATTTACATATTGTATACGTTTATGTTTATAATTCTAAAAAAATAATATATATTAGAACACGGAGTTATAGAAGGTTTGGGAGATATATATATAATAAACATATATTATATTTGATTCATTAAAGTGATACGCATGAACCAAACATCCAAACATTCTCTGATAAATGAAACAAATGACTGAATTTAAAATTACTTTTTACTTAATTGATAATTGATTTGTTTATCTTCTTATAAAGTACTTTAAGTAAGAAGAACATTAAATTGAATAACAAAATTTTAAATTTAATATCAAGGACAATAAAATGAATAATAACATTCATTAATTTAAAAAAGTGTCTTCACTTTGTCATACAATTTAAACAATGCCTTACCAATAATCGCCCTTTCAAGTTACAATATTTCATTATATTAGTGTACACAAACTGTATGCCACGTACGTTGTCTACACATTATATGTAAGTAGTATATGTAATACATCTAATAACTATATATATAAATAATAACGTTTAAATTTCAGCTTTAAATTGTATACGAAAGTTAATTTTGTATTGCAGATGTATATATATACAATTATATATAGTTACGGGTAATAATAGACTAATTTCATTCTTGAAATTCTGTTCTTATTGATTTATGTCATATGTTTAATCTCTACATTTAATAATGAATCTAATGAAAAGTTAAAAAATAAATCATTTTATTTATTTATCTTATTAATGATATTATACACAATAAGAGATATCATAATTTCAAAAGAATTTTGAATTTATTATTTTAATGTTGGTAGGTTTATATCATAAATTATTTAGTATAAACATTGTTTCCAATTCGCATTTCTAGATGCAAACAATCTTAACCTTAATAGACACCATTTGTTGGTCCGTAGTTGCCAGCATCGATTCCGTCTAAACAAGCTAACGCATTTATCAACTGTATTCTAGAAATTAATCTGTATGTTTTTGTTTATACGTTTGTCTATTACTTATTATCATTAGAAAAAAAGAATGAATTTCTATTGTGCAACCTTGCATTCTTGTGGTAAGAAAATCGTATTTTCGACTTATCAATTAGTCAAATGGTGTACTGATCATTATTTTTGTGTTAAAATTTTGATTGATGAAAAATGATTATTAATTATTCAAATACTATTCCTTGAAATTCTAAGTTCGAACTGTCACGCGTTTATCGTGTAATACGGTATAATATTTTCACTTTATATTAATTCTGGTGTCGCTATAGGACGTCTGTAACAGCACTTTTGAATTACTAGATATTCATCTAGCAAATTTCGTCGCTTTATCAGTCGAAGCGAGAAAAAGGCTCGAACAAATCCTTTACTATTAAAATTATACTAAATTAATTTTCTGCGTGCGTCAAGTTTATGTGTGTCAAGACACATCGAAGTCACGTATTTTACGCATAACTTATGACCACGTCTTGGAATTGATTGTTAGATTAACATGTTACGAGTTTCACCATAAAATTCATGCATGTTTCCTTCTTACTCGGAACGATATCGTTGCCAAGATACGAGCAGAAAATGGAACTGCTTACAAATAATTCTAAATCAGTTTTATCGTCGGCAGATTCTCGGTAGCAAAGCCCGCTTGTTTTAACTTGTGTATTATGCATGTTTGTTGTTGAATTGTAATACGATATTTGTCGCAATCATATTAAACTCGAATTTTCGTGTGTCCTATTTCAATTATAACGCTAATTGTAATTATGACGAGCTGTAAGCATTCCCCGATAATTGTAGCATAAAAAATTACATAAAATTAAATACTGATTACGTAACCGAATCGAAAGCATTCGAGCAATATATTTAATAGTTGAATTGCCAAACAACATAAGTAATAATAATGACGCAAACATATACTTATGCAATCTTTCAAAAATAACTTTTCGTAGCACTGCAGTCGTGTATTATATTTTAAAAGTTTAACCAATTTGGTGCCAATTATCTGTGTTATGTTGTATTATTCAAAATATATGTATCTATATATTTATATACAGATATTATAATGCATATAAATGGTTCAATATACATTGTGTATAATTGATTGTGTTTTTTAACTCTTTACTGAGAGATAAATGAAACAAAAAATTATAGAAATTTGATTAAAAATGTTTTTCAGATTGGAGGATGTTCATAGCTCAAACATGTAATTGTGTTAAATATACAGAAAATGTATATATTTATTAATTATATAACAAACCATAAAATTATAATTAATTAATTTATAATTTTATAACACATATATATATAATTAAATTAAACTTTGGTTTTATCATTAAAATAATAGTGTAATAAATTATTCTTCGCTAATGTACAGATTTTGTATTATTTTGGTTTATGTTACAGTTTTATTTACGAAAAATTGTGTATAATATATTAATAATATTATATGGTAAGAAATTTATTTATTTATTTACTTTATAATTTGCGAAATTGTCCCTCTATTTTCATAGTTATAATTATTGAGAACTAGTAAAACATTTTTAAATATCATATTATTAATATATTC
>JABFQC010007285.1:0-10170 GCA_022817085.1 Psilanteris sp. ZL-2020
TCCCACACGGAGGACCGAAACGTCAAACATCAATTTTATTCAATCTTATTATTATTATTATTATCATACACTATAGTACACTATAATCTATGACAGTAAACGAATCATCAACGTAGTATTAAAAAAGCCGTGATATGTTCATACTAAAAATGAATTCGGTCAAGTTAAAACTTTTAAAACCATTGATTTATTTAATTTTATTAAATTCTTTGAATGTTGAAAATGATAAATTACGATATGTCTTTGTTTTAATGTTGAATACAAGGTTACATGAAATTAAATTTCTTTTATCCCTTAATAAAGAGGGAATGCGGCGTATAAAACTATTCCTACAAATTAACTTAAGTATTTTTTTATTAAGTAATGAAATGTATTTCCCATTACATTTATACGGATATTTAGTAACGTTTGTTATATTATTTTAACATCTATTGTTATGCCAGATTTCGACAAAACCATTCTTAATTGTCTTCCGTTTTTAGTAGCTTCCGTTAATTAATTCCAAATTTCACAATTCTTTGACTAAATACCTTTTACTTTAGTTATTAGAATTAGTTTGAAAAGTATTTTTTTTTCTATTATATATCATAATATTTGTTAAATACAAATAAATCTACAAAGTTAAATCAACTTCAATTTATTTTTTGCGTTCACAAGTATGACTTGAAAATTTATATACAAAGAATTTTTTGATTTCAAACTTTCTTGGGATTATTTAGATACTAATGGGTTTAAATCATATTTTCAATTAGTTTTATTTAAAGTCAGAAAAGTTTCATATTTCAAATTTTAAATTTCTACGTCACATTTAGATTTTTACAAAACCATAATAAGAAATTTAAAAAACGGACAAGTAAATTTGCAAAAATCAAAATGAATCTTTCTTTTAAATAAACTATTCTTTCAGGTATGATGTACCCGAAATATCTAAATACCTTGACTTTATAAATGTAATGACTTACGATTTCCATGGTCCATGGAAACGTCAAGTAGGTCACAACAGTCCTTTGTTCCCATTAGAAAGTGCTACAAGTTATCAAAAGAAACTAACAGTGGTGAGTAATATGTTTATGTTAAAAAAATATTCAGAACCTATTATTCTGGCAATTGCATAAAATACTGTTTTTTTTTTATTATTATTTTAGGATTACAGTGCCCGTGAATGGGTTAAACAAGGTGCTCCAAAAGAAAAGTTAATGATCGGAATGCCAACTTATGGACGATCGTTTACTTTGGTAGATAAAGATAAATTTGACATCGGTGCCCCTGCTTCCGGAGGAGGTATTGCTGGAAATTTCACAAATGAACCTGGGTTCCTGTCATATTATGAAGTACTTTCGTTTAAAATATATTCAATTCTAATAACGTTAATACTGAATATTAAATATTATTAATTAACTGTTTAGGTGTGCCGTTTCTTAAATGAAGATAACACAACATTGGTTTGGGATAGCGAACAGCAGGTACCATTTGCATATAGAGATGACCAATGGGTTGGCTTTGATGATGAAAGGAGTCTTTTGAATAAAGTGCGTTATATATACTATTATAAATATAATATTAACTATGATAATAAACATCATAATAATGCTGTATCCTGTCAATTTTTAGTTCAGTTAAATTATAAAATTTATATCAAATAGAAAAATCAATATTATATTTCTTTTTATAATTTAAAGTAATATACTTTAATTACAAAATGTATAATCATCGTAAAATAAATATAATTTTAATCATTAAAAATAAATAATTTTATATGTGCAAATATATCAAATATAATGCAATTTCATAAATTTTTTAATATTCTTAAATTTTTAATTATACCATTTTTGGATTTAGATGAATTGGTTGAAGGAAGAAGGATTTGGAGGAATTATGATATGGTCAGTAGATATGGATGATTTCCGAGGAACCTGTGGTAATGGAAAATATCCTTTAATTAAAGCTATGAGAAAGGAACTTTCAGATTATTCTGTTAAATTGGAATACGATGGACCATATGAAAGTAACACCCGAAACAGTAAATACACCACTAAAGATCGTAAGTTGGCCCGTTCTCAAGAACATTATAATAAAATATATACATACGACGTTAATCTAGAATGATTATAATACTATGGTTATAATTTGAAATTTACAGCCAATGAAGTGACTTGTGACGAAGAGGACAATCATATTTCCTATCATCCAGACAAGAATGATTGCACTATGTATTACATGTGTGAAGGTGAACGCAAACATCACATGCCTTGTCCAGTCAATCTCGTTTTCAATCCGAATGAAAATGTTTGTGACTGGCCGGAGAATGTGGAAGGTTGCTTGCAGCACACCCAAGCGCCACCTGTAAAGTAACTTCCCATGTTGGACATGGACATCTCAAAGTGATTTGTTTACATTTATAGAGAAGGATAAATGGACAAGAAATGATGATGTGTAGTTGAAAAGAACGACCACTATGATTGCAAATTCGTAGCTGCATTTTTAAAATTAACAAACCTTTACAAAATTATAAATTTACAATTGTCAGAATGACGTGTTCGCGTTCACAAGTACAGTGTAACATTCAACATGATAACCGTTATATTCGTTATTTAAATCCGATTCACCAGTTACGAAAGTGCTACGTTCGACGCATGTACATTTCCGGTTCACAAAGAACAGATTAGGGTGACATTTGTCGCAACGAACTTCTATTTCTCTACCGAACTTGGACGTACCAATGACCGTCGTCATTTCTACGTACACAGTTGTGTCGAAATTTTGCAAGAAGCTTATTTAATTCTATTTGATTGCATTCAAAATGTCGGCAGATTTGATTTTGTTCAAACTCAAACCAACCAACTGACATCAATTCAACTGGGCGTATCTTTCAAAATGCATTTCAACGTGTTAATTTCAGAAACCCTAATTTGATCTTTGTGATTTCGGGATACAGTTTATCCTCCGAACCATCGTTTTCATCGTCATACTGTAATTATTTCTATAACTCGAAAATCATTCGTCATTTAATTGATATGTTCGTTTATTGAAAGGTTTATAATTTGCGCGCGGTCAGTTGGCTACGAGTAGCAAGATAAAGAGCTCGACGAAGGCCAGGTGAGCCCTTGCAAAGCGTTTGTGATTAGCCGAGCTTAGGGCGGACGCTTGACAGGCCGTGTGTGGAGTTCCCAAGGTTAACAGGACCTTGTCCGACGAATAC
Source organism: Psilanteris sp. ZL-2020 (assembly GCA_022817085.1). NCBI lineage: Eukaryota > Metazoa > Arthropoda > Insecta > Hymenoptera > Scelionidae > Psilanteris > Psilanteris sp. ZL-2020. Next base: position 3,200 of record JABFQC010007285.1, read on the forward strand.
GAAGGTGTGGTTTCCGTGCAGACCGCACGACCGGCGATAGTTCGTAGTTGGCGTGCGTCCGATTGCGAAGCTGTGTGAATTTGACGAGACTCTCGTAGCCATCTTCGTAGCCACAGGCTCAGCCAAGCGATCTCGCAGTCACACTCCAAGGGGTTCCCTGATACTTGCAGGCCACCTATAAATTCGTTTCGAAAGTATTTTAAATCATTTTTGTACATAAATTCACAAAGTTTTGGGTTTGCACTTTTTTATATATATATACACGAATGATAATGTCGAATTTGCCGTTGAATCTCGATATAACGTTTTTAATGCGCAAAATTTCGGATACGAAAGTCGAAATAAGTTATCAGTTCGTGTTCAAATTGGATGATTCACATTTCGCGTACGCATCAGTGACTTTTTGGAATTACCATCATTGGCTGTGTAAAATATTGTACATTGCATGACAACCATATTTAAATTTGGTAATACCGTGAACTATCTTGCGTTGTTGTAAACCGGTTTCTATGATTCGTAATTTATTTCGGCACAGCAATTATTTGTGCAATATGTTACCATTATGATTATAACTACCCCTTGGTTAATGTTTAGCATTAATTTGTGAATTGTTTCCCTTAACGACACATCTGCGTTAGTTTCAACACGTTTTGTGATTTAATACATATTTATTAGTATTATTGTCGAATATTGTTAACATTATAGGAGTAATTAGAATCTCTGCGATACCCTACTTATTTACCATCATAACGTTTATTAACAAGTCATCTTCTTTTCATTTGAATCGGCGAAAATGATAGCAAATACAAAGTATTTTAGTATAATGTACATAAGTGATTGGCGCATTTTTAATAAAGTATTTAATATATTTTAAGATGAAAAGAGTCTTTGGGTGTTTAATAATTTTATTCTATCCCAAACAATCATAATTATTTTAGTTATATTTCTTTGACATTGATTAAAATTATAAAAAACAATAAACCAACTACTGTGAAACAGTAGTTTGAAACAAAACAAATTTACGGCTATTACATATACGACGTAATTATAAGTTAAATTATTCAGTGTAAGACAACACTGATCGAATGGACCATAGCGCTCAGACTCGACATTTCTTTCTGTGTAATTTGTTTGTACTGTGATTTAAATGTAAATTTAAAAAACGTTGTAAAATGTTCCTATTTATTGATATGCTCCTGAATACTAATATTCTTATATTTAGTATATAATTATAAAAAGAAACTATTTATCGTTTAAAAAAAACACTTATAAGTGTTGGAAACAGCTTCCAAATAGTGTTCCAAACTTTTCATATATAATAACTTTTATTATAGTGCTACATTCGAAAACTTATGTATAAAAATAATTAATTACAACAAAATGATACTCTACCTGTCACCATGTTTGTGCCCACCGTTTCCCAAGATAAATTTCCATATATAACTGACGGGCTTAATTCGTTGATATGATTGTTTCGTAAATCCAATGTAAGCTCGGAAAAATGTTTCGTTAATGTCAAAAAGATGTCCGACTGCAACTTACGGACACGTGTGTCCTTAATTCGAAGGATAAGTTCACTGCCTTCAATAGTAGCAAACGCATCCGGAGCAATTGATTCCAAGTTTTCGCCAGTGATTGTTAATTCACGGAGTTGCTTAGTAAAAACATTTTGTATTTGGTCCTGTAAAACAGACTCCATCATTTGAATTTCTACTGTTCTTAGAGGTAAACCAATAAGCAAATTTCGAAGATGAAAGCCACTTGTTTCAGGCCACGACTGAATACGAAGGTGTTTCAGATATTTTAAATTTCTTAAACAATCTTTGTCTATGGACCGAGCTTTATTTAGATTCATTAAATTTAATTTTTCCAGGCGTGGATAACCCAGGAAGTTTTCTCTTGACAGTGTCTAAAATCAAACAGCCAACTTATTGTATTATTTAACTATAATATCGCAACTAATAAATAACATAATAATAACTAGGATAATATGGTGCTTCGAACACAGTATTAAAATATTAATTATTATTATTACAAATAATACAAAATGCTTGCTCCATACTAACATCAATAGGATTTTTGGCCATGTCCAGTTCACGTAACAGCTCCAAACGCATATTCGGTATTGATGATAAGGAATTGTTAATCAGTAATAGAACTTTTAATGATTCCAGATATTGAAAATCGTTGTCGTTTAAATCGGCTATATTATTCAATGATAAATCAAAGATATTAAGGTTCGTCAGAGGTAGCACAGGGACCTTATTGATGCCACAGCTGATCATATAAAGTCGCCTCAGGTCTGGCAAATAATGGAAGAGTTCTTTGTAATTTGCTTGGACAACGTTCTGCGACATATTTAAACTTAACAAATGCCTCAGCGAATCAAACGAATTGTCGGGCAAAATGGTGATCCTGTTTTTAGCAATATTCAACGTGGTCAAATGAGATGTTGGAAAGGACGTCGAATCTATGCGGTCGACGTAATTGTGTGCAAGATTCAGATCACGAATCGTGTAACCAACTTCCATAATTGCTCCCGATGGCATCGCAGTGAATTTGTTACCACTTAAATCCAATATTTCTAAGCTCGTGGATTTAAAGACGTCCCGAGGGAGGGACCGAATTTGGTTTTTCGATAAATTTAACACGCGAAGCTTCTTATTGTGCCGAAATTGTTCCGCCAGGAGTTGACTAATGGCATTATTGCTGAGATCAAGTTGTTGCAATGCTTTTAAATCGTGAAATGTTCTTCTCCTGAGAAGGTCTATGTTATTCTTCCGCACAGTCAGCGTTTCCAAATATTCGAGTTTAAAAACGTCTGAAAACAACATCAATTCATTAATCGTTTCTAACTTTCGTATTAACGATCATTATTACTCACCCGCGTCTAAAATTGTTAGGAAGTTATTGCTCAAGTCCAAATGACGGAGATTTGGAGTGGCTACGAAGGAATCATCCGATAAAATGCTAAGATTATTGTATCCAAGAGACAAACGGGTCAAATTAGTAATCGAATACCCCGGATCAATTGAAGCGATTGCATTGAATGAAATGTTTAACGAAAATTCAGGTCCGCCGGTGTCCACAAATGCATCCATGTCCAGATGAGTTAATCTATTGAATTCCAAATGCAAAAATCTGAGACTGGATAATCCACGGAATGCGTATTTTTCCATTTTGTCGATTTTGTTATACGCTAACGAAAGTGTCAATAATTTCGGACAATTCTCCATGAACATTGACGGTAGCATTCGTATCCTGTTCCCTGTTAAATCTAGGGATCTCAGTTCCGTAAGATTATGAAATGTACTTTCTGGTAGAGTTTCTAAGAAGTTGTATCCCAACTTAACGTCGCGTAATTCTGGATGAATGCTTGGAAGGAATAGTCTGTCAGGTAAGTAATGCAGTCTGTTTGATTCTAAGTTTATGTACCTCAACTGATAAAACGTGTAAAACGCTGTTGAATCGATCGTGTGGAAATTATTATTATCCAACACCAGCCATAATAAATTGGTCAAAGGTCTGAAAGCCTTTTGGGGAAAAACGTCGGTGGAAAAAGCAAAGCTCAATTCCAAAATCTCCAAACTTCCGTTCACTCCGTGGAAGGCTTCGTCGTCTAATTCCGTCAGCTGATTGAACGATAAACTCAGTTCCTTCAATTTTTCGGCCCCCCTAAAGGTGTTTCCTTTTAACCTGCTGAGAAAATTATTTCTCAGTAGTAAAATCTCTAAACTCCTGGCCCAGTCGAAATCCCCTGATTCTACGTGGGAAATTTTGTTGTAGCCTAAATTTAGGTGTAGCAATTTGTAACAATTAGATAGAGCTGCTACTGGTACTGATATGAGATGATTAGTCGCTAAAGATAATGCTCTCAGATGATCGGAAAATTGCATAAAACTTTCGCTAGAAATATTATAAATATTGTTGTTGGCAAGGTAAAGATATGACAATTTTTTTAACTGACTGACAGCTGTAGGTACGGTCGAAAGTTCATTCTTTTCCAAATTCAGGTACTCCAAACTGTCTTCTAGTCCTTTTAATGCATCGTCGTCTATCATTGTAATCCCGTTAGATGATAGGTGAATCCTTTTTATTTCCATGTATTTGAACACATCAGCTGATAAGGACGACAACTTATTGCTCGCCAAATTCAAGTCTTGTATAAAAAAAGTTCGATTTGCGTATCCTAAGAATTGAAAATTCTCTATACAATTTTCACTAACGTCTATTAGCTGCAAGTTAGAACTACGAAAGTCAATCATTTCGAGAGACCTTATGTCGTTTCCTCTCAAATGAAGCCAGGTCAAGTGCTGTAAATTGGCCAAGCTCACTGGGAACGATTTAAGAAGATTATTGTTCAGACTTAGGGTTTGAAGTTTGGGCGGTAGCGAAGATTCAGAAATATCCTGAATGTTGTTATTGTCTAAGTTCAACCAGACAAGGTTTTTGAAGTTAGAAAAGCTCTTTGGGATTTCAGCTATGGAGTTGTCACCGAAAAAAGCATTGACTAAGTTTTCCTTGGCGAAACCCCAATCCCCTTCCAGGGACGTCAGATGGTTGCTAAAAAATTTAATTCATTAATATTTACGGAATAAGATGCTTATTTAATTATATACAGTTAAAAGTTGATTGAAAAGTAATTGATATAACTTATTTATATGAATTATAACAATGAAAAATAACAGTTAAAATAGTGTCTGTACTTATTTCTCCTTTCATTAAAATTCGATAAATAATAAAACTAGATTTATATGATGTCTAAATATTTTTTTGAGGAAATTTTGTAATGTGACGTAATTAATATTTTATTATTATTTTTTTTCAGTGGTATATTAATACTAGTACCTGTTTTAGATCATTATAAGATATTTATATACAATTGTTTTGTTTGAAACCTTTATAAATACAACATAAATTAATTATAAAAGGCAAAATTTATTTCTGTTACTCTCAGTAATTTTCAAATAACAATGAATAATGTTTTATTTAAAATTCATAGTGTAGTAAATAATTATGTATACATAATAATTATACAAATAAATTTTGATTTTATAAAGTTAGGATACATAATTCCCTACTATTTAATTGTGTAACTTCGGTAAAATCAGCAGCCGTTAAATATTCAGAAAAATAAATACATTATACGCAATGGTCTGGATAACTTTATTCTTTTTTTACTCAAAAAACGACATAAAACCGCCTTTCTTTAGATCAACAAGGAGCAATAGACCCTTAAGGCATTGTAACCATTTTGTTGATTTACCATATCGCCGTGGTTTTTAATAAATTTTGCTCCTGCCGTTACACTATGATAATCATCATTTTTTCAATCAACATTTAAACTATATATATACCATTGAACTTCAAACACAAGGACCATGGGTCCTTGAAAACAAAACAAAATTTATTTTGTTATTATTTATAATGTTATAATTTCAAAATATTTGTCACCATAAATTATCAACAAGATAACACCGATACTAAACATATTATTTTAGAAAGTGCACATCCAAAAGATTGGGAACAAGTGAAATTTGTATACAAAGAAGATAATGATACACGACTAATCTCCGAAATTGAATATATTAAATTTTGGAATTTTATTATTAATTTACAAATTGACACTTTGAATAATATCTCTGAAAGAAGTTTAAAAAAAATGCGCTTTAAATAAAAAAAAAACTATTCCATCATTCTCAAATTTCGAACAATATAGAAATTATGAAAAGGTAACATCGTTTTAAGTTTTTCGTACATATAATTAACACATTACCAGACCGAGTGAAGTTTTACACTGTCATTTATATAAAATATACGATCCGAGTTCTTATTATCTCGCGGTCGCCATTGTGCAACAAAATAAAGAATTTCTGACGCTTTGATTGCACTTCTGACACTCGACTCACCTATGCAAATTCAACCAATTTAATTTCTTTAATTCGCGGATGGCTTTTACAGGTATTTCCTCGAGCGAATTGTAACTCAAGTCCAAAGACCGCAGGCTGTCCGATATACCACTGAAAATAAACATTCATTTCGACGGTCAAGTTTGATTGTCAATAGCGCGTGGTTTTATATAACAACTGTGTCGTATTAATATACTTATATATAAATATCAAAACATTCATATTAACACTGCTAAAAACATACAGTACAGGTGTCTTATTTAAGACACAAAGTGACTTAATTAAGACGCCGAAGTGTCTTAATCAAATGCACAATGTTTTCTATTAAGACACCTGGTGACTTACACAAGACACTATGTGTCTTAAATGTAACTTTTTTAAGACACTTTTTTTAGCAGTGAAAGCGTCAAATATTTCACCAAGAATATCCTCGTGGAAGAACCGAAATCAACTTACATAAAAGCTTTGTCGGTTATGCTCATAAGTTTATTGTTCATTAGCCCGAGAGCCTCGACGTCTGCCAAACTCGCTAAAGCGTCATTATCTAAAACCTGTATTCCGGAATTCACTATATCCAGTTGCGCCACGTAGCTCACTGAAACATCTATTCGAACATTCATTTTTTTAAATTGCAACTCGGCGCAAACGGTTGCCGAATAATTAATCCCGTTTATCAATTGAATTATCAAATTCGCGCGCAATCGAGTGGCCGATCTTAATTGAAATGATTTGCGCGAAGCAACGCTTTTTGCGGGAAAAAAAGGCTTTGAACTCCTCGGCTTAATTTACGCAGTCCTGTTGTGCAATTAAAATTTTCTGTCAATCGCGGCAAATATATGGGGTGAGGCGTTTTATAAGTGTTACGAGGACGTGGCTTTTTGTGCGCGGCCTTCTGGCAAAAAGTTACCGAGATAAACTCATACCGACAGGACCACTTATAATTTGATTACGCGCTTTTTCTTTCTTTTTTTTTTTTTTTTTTTTTTTTATTTTGGTCGTAGATATAATTATTTAATAAACAACGGTTTTGTTCTTTCTCTTATACACATTCCCGCGCCCACG